>JBAJMU010000010.1:7163982-7205687 GCA_037952995.1 Hyposoter didymator
CGCGATATACGAACACAAACTCGACGGCCTTGGCTGAGAGCAAAGGGGAAGAAGAGGATCGAGGAGGCGAAGGAGGAGGAGGAGGAGGCGCGCCAACTCGTGTGTTGGCTTCTCCCTGGCATATTCGCCCGCACGGCAGATGGTCGAACGGGCAAAAGACGTTCTCGATGGTCAGTGCGAACGATATACGACTCATACGCAATCGATTTTCAATTTTATTTTTGAGCCAATAACAAACATTGAAAAAAATAGTCGCTCGTTCGTGATCCCGCCATTTTACGTCGAAATCCAATTTTTTTCATGGACGAATCGTATATCTCGACGTAGGAGAAAAAAAAACAAACTTTTTGCTGGCCTAATGAAGTCGGCGATCGATTTTTATCGGGGAATTCATTATTTTTACTAATTATTACGATTATCGAGCATCGATACGATGGGAAGAAACTTGCGAGTCCCATAAAAGTTCAATGATCGCCCCCCNCCCCCTTTCTCTTGGATTAAGTCTTAAGCTGCATGGATATCTGCACAGCACGAAATATCAGTAAACTCCCTTCCGACCAAGCATCGAAGTCTCCGATCTCCTTGCACAGCGACGAGCTCGAAAAGCCTGAATTTTTTTCATGCGCAGCGATCAGACGCACTTGTATTCAAAAAGATGGAAAATTTTCGATTGAAAAAATGGAAAATTTCGTCCTCAGCGCCATTTTTGCGCGATTGATTTGTTTTTTAAAGAAAACAACTGCCGATTTGTATCTATGTCGTATTTTCGAAGCGTTGCACAAAGCCAAATGCATTCTCATTGACCGAAGAGTTGACGAGAGTGAGAAAAATCACGTAACGAACGTTCGAAGGGACTAGAAACTCTCGGCCGCCTAATCGGGCGTAAAAATGTTAAGATGGCGGAGTAATTTTGTCATCAAAGTGTTGTATACATATAGAGCGAGCCCCTCGCCTAACCTGGCACGAGATGGTGCTCGCATTCTTGCATCGAAGTCGCGTTGGCAACACGATATGGCGTAAAAGTTGGAGAATTCCAACTTATTTTTCCTTTTCCAGCGCGAGGCTTTTCGAGAAATCGAGGTGTGAAGAAAAAACATACGCAAATCGAATGTTCAACGTTTATCGTAAAATTTCGAGGAAATGGAGAAATTTTATCGAATTTTTGGGACCGAAATTTCCGAGAAAAAACAAAACAATCGCGTTCGATTTTTTCCAGCCCATTCGTACTGGCTCGCGCTTCATAGAAACGCTGTCAGGCATACAGAATGTTGTACACACTATGCTCGCTCGTGCCTGCCTCGATCGTCTCTCGCGTTTGCGTTCGTTGGGATTTTCTATCTCGCCGGATCCGCGAGAACGAGACGAAGAAGAACCGGACGCGAAAGAACCGTGCGAGCAAGAGAAACGAAGAAGAAGGAGAATTAGGATCAGAAGAAGAAGAAGAAGAGTCTCGAGAAAATCGGAGGGAGCGACGAAGAAGCCGGGCAGTGCGCGCGGTCGTTTGCCTTGAGTTGCCTTCAAACCCCGTCCCCAGCGAACATCTATAAAGCCCTCTCTCTGCTCCTCGTCCTCTATACATCCACAAATTCCTCTCTACACGTATATACTAATATATTAAAATAATAGACATAGATGCGAAGCTATATGCATACAGAGGCTACCAAAACCGGTAATAAACAAGTGCGGGGGCGTTCCAATAGAAATCTTTCCATTTTCGAAACGTTTCGTCACTTCAGTTTCGTTCCATTCGAATAATCACAATCTATTTAAACATGACGTTTTTTCTCAACCATCTCCTTCGAAAGTTACAACCTTTTTCGTCGTTTTCGGGTTGAAACGATGTGATTAAATCGATTGATTTAATATTAGGAGTTTCGATGTCGTGTCAGTTTTAATGAGACAATTAAAACGTTGGCAAATTCATTTTGGCAACAGCTCCGCTCACGATGAGACATTTATTTTGAAAAAAATTTATGTTGATTTGCAGGTTATGATGAGACTCTGTGATTTTTTTCCGATTTTTTAACCCACGAACGACGAAATACGAGGAATCGTATTTTTTTTTGGATAAAACTTGGCGACGCTGGTTAGAAAAAGTAGTAAACATACTTGCAGTGGACTCCGGTGAAGATCGACGAAAAACAGGAAAACAATAGCCGTGGAATAATGTCCGATTGATTTTCACGTTAAACTGCCACGATTCCATGGAAAAACACCAACTTCGCCGACTAGGCTGTGTATCGCGATGTGGCAACCACGCATGCTCACACTCTGCGCGTTGTTTACGTTTCGCACACGCCGCTCGTTCGCGCATGGCCCGAGCCCAGCGCTGCTCTGCCAAGCTAAAGCAAAATGGCGGCTTCGCACTAGTCAAATTGGCGTCGAATTTTCACGAAAGACGATAAGAAACGAGCGAATGAAAAAAAGATTCTCCTCACAGTGTTTTAACCTTGAAAAACACATGAGTCATCGACTGAAAATGCAAAATCCTACAAAATCATTTTAACGATATAATTTTTCAGCTCGTCGTTGCAACGATGCAGACGATCGTCTCGTGACGCTCAATAATTCAATTTAAAAATGATAATAAAGTTTGGTGCATCGCGAGCGCGCGGCGCGCGGTGATGCCAACCACAAGCTTTTCCCTCTCGAATTTTGGTGCATCCTGTACAAATGTGTGTATAGGCGAAGAGTATACTCGCGTACAGGTAGAAGATGGAAAAATGCGTATGGGGGTTGTGTAGAGTCGTATCGGAGGGCCCCCCGATCCCGATTCCGATCCCGCCCGGTTTCCGCCGCGCGCATTCCACACAAATAAATATATACATATATCCATTTAAATAAATATATATAGATATGTGAGTAAAAGCAGGAAAGAGGGAGGGAAGAAGGATTCTTGGACTATGAGGTAGGAACGAGGGCCTCGTGAGCAGTGCAACAGGCTGGAGAGCAGCGCCACATGAGAGCACAAACTATAGGACGTTTTACAGAGGCTCCTTAGGCGAAAGAGAAGAAAGAGCGAGAGAGTGAGTGAGGGGAAGGGGAGACAAGAGAAAAAGAGAGAAAATCGAGCGATGGATGTTGCAGACTTTGTTACTAGATAGAAAGAGCGAGGGTCGTGTGTGCGCGAGAGCGAGAGAAAGGAAAAAGCGTTCGGTAAGGTTCGTGCAAGTTCGGGCCGCGCCGGGCCGGAGAATAAGCGCGAGCTCTAGCGTCAGGCCAGGCGAGTGCGGCCAAGCCGACAGTCGTGAATCGGCGCTTGCCCCGAGCGGTAACGCGAGCGCGATGAAACGCTCTCGAATCGAAATTCGAGTAAACTCTATTTTTTTAAATGCCAATTTCAATGAAAACATCCAGATCTCTCGGAACTCGTGACGATCTATTCAAAAATAAAAACAATACTCGGAATTTAATCGCGTTTCGGATTATGCGGTGTAACAAAAATTTAGCTCGTGGGACCGTCCGCGAGACTATTATTTTCTGCGTTTCGTCAATTTCCGTATAATAGCGAATAATAACGCGCGGGCGGCTTGTGAAAATGTAGCCAATTTACTGTACCGCGCTCGTTTTTCTTTCTTTCGAGAATTATTCCCGAGGTGCACGTGTGTGAAGTGAATATATTTATATATATATGTATAAATATTGACGTGTTTGTTTATATACACCTGTCTATACATGTACGTGTTTAATTGTGTTGGCTCAAGCCGGTGTTACCCTCGATCTTAGTGGCACGCACTGATTGTCAGAGTTTTTTGTTTCCTTTTTATCTTTTAGCCTGAAAACGTGTGCGAAAAAAGATCGAAAGAGATTTTTTTAAAACTCGATCTTCGTTGTTGTGCATTCTCAAGGATATTCTTTGGATATTATCGAGCGCGACATATCGCTGTCGTTCCTTTTAAAACGTTTTATTTTCGTTACGAACCAACTTTGCGATCAAGACTCACGTTCTCGGAGAAGCTTCTTCGGCTCCCGGCAACAGGTGGAAATCCTGCAGGCCTACAGGTACGTCGCAACTCTTAACCCGATTCCAAACGTTTCGACACTCTCAAGGGGGTCTTAAGCGCGTTATACCAACGAATTTTCTTCCCACAATCATTCTTCGCGATTCCTGCAGAAAAAAAACGTGCTCCAGACTTTTAATTCTCGTCTTTTGGGATAGGACAGGTCTCTCCGTATTCTTTTTTGTGTTTTCTATATCTATACATCGTAGACGTAATGTCTGGCCGAATATATTCAAGGGCAGGTGTGGCAACGTCTTTTCAACGGATGTTCCTTGTTTGAGAAGGCAGACAGGACTCTGTGAGAATGTCTGGAGCGAGCTTCGACGTTGCGAGCTCAAAGAGAATCGCCGGGCAGGTTAGGTTGGCTTTTGGTCCGTGACAATCGCGACCGAGAGACCCGATAGCCGCGTAGCCAATTCTTCGGAACAATGACAGCGATTATCGTTCCATTTTTTTCGCATTGTTTTTTCTTTTTCCGTTTTTTTTTTTGGAAGTTAATTTTGAAGTGACACTCGAGAAGCTTCCGGACGAAACGTCCACTGGAACTTTTCGATCTCGGGCTGCTCGCGCGAGTCATTTGAGAAGGTTGAGTCTGCAGGTTGACGAATGGCGCGGCATATTTTCGTAGAACGTATCAAATTATTTCGCTTTTTGGATTAAACAAAAAATAAGTCGAAAATTAGCGGAAAAAAAGTGACGAGCGATTTATTTTGAAATTTATTCGAAGGCTTTTTATTATTTTATGAAATCGTGAGATTTACGTTGCAGCACAATCGCGAAAAATATGAAATCGTGGATTCCGATTCGCGTCAATGACCACGATCGATCGCTAATGATGATTCCTCTCCCAGCGGCGTTCGTTAATTATCGCAATTATTCCAACGGGATTCGGAAAAAAAACGTTGGAATCTCTTATCGACGGTTAATAAATAGTAATTAAAAATTAACGTCATTCCATCACGCGATTGGATGATAAAAAAAAGACGAGGATGCGGGGAGAGAAAAAGTTGAGAAAAATATCGGAGAATGGCGCACTCGCCGGAGACTCTTTGCTCGTAGATTATTCCTTAATAAATATGCGATTCGGAGATTCGTTAGAACCCGGAAATCGCGATAAAACTTGTGCTGTCTTGTGTATACATCGGCGAGTTGCCTGCTCTCGCGCGGCTGTACATGTTTCGCGCCGCCGTTTCTTTCTCGCTTATTCGTTTCTTCTTCATCCTCTTCTTTTTCTCCTCCTTCGCGCTGCTCTCTCTCTTTCTCTTTCTCTGTTACCTGCGAGGAAACCGTTAACGAATTCGTCTTGGAATTTTCTCACATCTAAAGAGTGCCAATGAGACTCGCTCGCGACAGAGACGAATTGCACAAACGTGCGGGTGAAGGAAAGAGAGAGAATCAACGATTAAGAAGCAGGACGGAGAACTTTAGCCTGCTCGTTATTTTTCCGGCCTCGACAACACCACTCGGAACCTTCGCGCATTGTTTCCTCTCTGCACACACTTTTTCGACTTTACGCAACAATTAGCTTTGAATTTATCTTTTGCTTTCTACTGAACAAACTTTTCACACGAACCTCAACTGCCATTTTCTCTCTTTCTCGATTCGAAGACGTGAATCATTTTATTTTTCGATAAAATATTAAAATTTCAAATTCCCGAGGCTTTTTTTTTCTAATTTTGAAAAATAATCGATTTTACTCGCTGAACACGAAGTTTGCCCAGGCTCGATGTTTGGAGCGTGTCGAGACGCGATTGTCCTCTCGCGCAGCGTGCTGGAAGAAATTCACCAGTGCGTAAGGAATGGCGTGTACGTATTTGGGGGAAGCAGAGCTGACGCAGTTTTTATATTCCCAGGGAAGAAAAAACCTTGGACAAGGATCGACGAAGCACTTGTTCAAACAATGGCGAGAAAGAAAGAATACTGTGATGGCTTGCTTGTTAAAGGGCAGCCAGTTCCTTCGAGTTTTCTTCTCCCTTTTTTTTCGTCCATTTATTTCTTAGAGTAAGAGAAAAAATAAAAACGGTTGGAAAATATTTCTCTCGGCGGCTCCTACGCGGGGAGGCTTTTCATTCTTACTTATAATCGACACTTGTTTGCCTCCGCGTCAGCAAAGCATCTTCTTTGATAGTCCGGTTTCTTTACTTCACACACACACACACACACGTACTCGTATTACATATATTTATGTGTACATTATATAAACGTATGTATATATATGCATAAAAGCATTTTTGATGCTGTTGGCTCTCAGTGGGGCATTATTTATGATCCATTGATGCTGATTAGAGGATCGGGGTGACTGACTTTACGTGCTGCTCTGTCTCTATGTACTAAACACACGCATGCACACCACGAAGGATTAAAATCGAAGAATTACTGTTATGGAGAGACAAGATTCACGGGATGACCTTGAATTTTGGCCACGATTTTTTCTGCACGAAAATTTACCAAAAATTCCTTTAAAAAAACGCGTTTAAGATTTTCTTCCTTTTTCATTAACATTGGAGATTCTTTACGGTATAAAAAAATCAAGGTCGTGGAACGTGAATCGTTGAAAAATGAGAATTGTATTGAGAAAATTATCAATTTCTATTTCGATGGGGTCAAATTGACCCAGTTTGACAATCATGATACCTTTTTTTTTCTTTTCATTCCTTGACACTTTTCGGAACTATATTTCTACTTTGATGATGAAAAAAATGAGATTGACACGTCGCAGTATTTCTGAGTACATGGAAAAGGAAATTTTTTTATTTGAAAAATTGTCTGTTTTCATTTTTTTGAGACTACCGAGCCGGGGTATTCATTCTGAACGAAATATCGACTTCGGGTCAAATTGACCCAGTGTGACAACGACCAGGATTTTTTTTTTTTATTCATCGACATTTCTCGGTATTTTGTTTCTATTTTGGTGACGAAAAAAAAAGATTAACCCATCGCAATATTTCTGAATACAATTATCATACAATTGACAATTTGTCATTCATTCGTAACGCGAAATGTTGTTTTGAATGGTCGATTCGTCGAAATGTACACTCCGCGCAAATCTTCTCCTTATATTCACGTGTCTCTATAGAAAACATGTATTTTATTTACACGTACATGTGTACCCGGACTATATCTGTAGAGCCACGTGACACGCCTCACAATTCAGAAACCTACGCAGGTACACGCAGGTTAGTCGATTATGGGCGTGCTAAAGAAAACAGCAGCAGCTGTCTGTGAGCGAGCGCAACGCCAGCCCGAGATATGCAACACATGCGCTTCCAGAACGAATCATTCTTTTCGCTCTGACCCTCACCCCTTTTTCCCAACCTTTCTTCCCTATTTTTATTTAACAATTCCACACTTTTCTGCAACATTTGGTATTCGAGTAGAAAACAATGCGGAAAATTCCTATTTGGCAAATAATTACGAATCAGTTTATTCCGGAAGTTTGTTTATTTCGTAAAGGTTTAAATTTTTTTCCAATTTTTACACAAATTATTTACCTGACAATTCATAGTACGAAATAATTTATTAACGAATCAATGTTTTCGTAATTTGATAATTGAATAATTCAATAATTTGACAATTAAAAAATTTAGGAATTAAATCATTTAAAAATTTGATAATTTGATAATTTAATAATTTAATAATAAAATAATTCAACAATTTAATAATTTAATCAATAAATAATGGATTTAATTGAATAATTAAAAATTGAATAATAAGAATTTATGAATTTATTGATCATTTCTACGATTTATTTTCGCTGCTCAAATTGCGTTGATGGATCTAATATTTTAAATGGCAAATAGAAGCAGAATGATTAATTGAACAATTCAATAATTTGACAATTGAAAAATTTAGGATTAAATCGTTTAAAAATTTGATAATTTGATAATTCAACAATTTAATAATTTAATAAATAAATAATGGATTTAATTGAATAATAACAATTTATTAATAGTTGATAATTTCGACGATTTATTTGCGCTGCTAAAATTACGTTGATGGATCTAATTTTTTAAATGGCACATACAAGCAGAATGAATAATTGATGATTCAACGATTCGACTATTTTTTGTGATCAGTTTGAGTAAGAACGAGAGTTCCCTTAATCGATCGATTTCGCATGGACATTTTTTCATTTGAAATTAAGTGGAATTCACGTTTCGATTTATTTACAAGTATAAATAAATAAATGTTGGTAATTATGGGCAGATATGCGAAACGAGGCGGTCGAAGGTTGAGCAAAGCAGAAACGCTTATTTAATGGCTATTACCTTCGGAGCCTACCTGTGGCTTCTCCGTCCCAGCAGGTCGTCCACGTCGGTCATGACCCTCGCTCGATTTACCCCCCACAACAGCTCCACCGAGCATTATCATTATTCGAAGCAATGAAAATTGCTAACAATTCGTAACAAAAAAAAAACGAAGCAAAAAAAACTGAAAAAAACCACGAGATCGAAAAATTGTCAAAAATTTTCCACCCACTCTCGAAATTCTCGTTTTCTCGTGGAAAATTAAACACACAACCAAAAGGAATTAAGATTCTTATCTCCGATTCTTATCTCTCGCTCTCCGCTGACTTTGGCCTTTCCACAGATAAGCCAAGGTCGTGTGCACACTGAACCGCGTTCTGCTTTTGACATTCGGGTCTGACGAGCAGGTATACGCATGGAATTTGACGTCCCGTTAGGCAGAGCTTTGAAAATCCGGAAAGAATGGCGAAAAGTTGACAATCTGAGGGAAAAATTATTGAAAAATAAACTCTGACCCTTTTTTTTTCTTACGAGACCCAAAAATTTTGAAGCACCGCACGAGAAATTTTTTTTTCTCGTCAACGAACGAGTTTTCGAACGATTACGAATTCTTTTTTCTTTTTTGTGATGGCGTCGAGTTGGACGGCGCGAAAAAATCACGCTCGATTTTATTCCTTGTCAGAATTAATCGAAAGTGCATAAAGATGCACTTTGCGACGTTGGCAAAGAGTTTCGCTAATCTTGTAATGAGAGAAAGAGACGACGACGACGACGACAAGGAGGAGAATGAAAAAAAAGAAAAAGTTGAATCCAGCGTAGGAGAAAAACGTCATTATCTCTGTCCAAGAGCACGCGCGGACTCACACTTATAGAAAAAGCCATCGAGACATACAATTACACGAGTGCACACAGCAGGTTAAAACTAAAAGGAGAAAAGCGTCGAGACGCGCGCGCGGCTAGATCTCCCGGTGCTCGCTCGCTCGCATAGTTGCGCAATCTTTCGTTGCGCGAGTGTCTATCTCTAGTCTCAGGATTATGCGAACGCGGTAGTAAGAACGTTCAACTTCCATCCGAGAATGTAGTCTCACTGTTACATCGAGAAAGCCTTAAGAATAAATAAATAAAAAAACACGAGCCTCCGACCCTGGCAATTTTTTCTTTCGCTCATTTCTATTTGCCTCCATCGTCGTTAATAAAAATGTTGAAAAAGTATCTTTGCTAATGATCGATTAAGATCGGAGTCGATAACGATCGGTAGAAGTTTCAATAATTTTTATTAAAAATATTCAACAAACCGTGGAATTATTGATTTTTTTTTAAATCGATTATTTCCTCGCTAATTAATTATCTGAAAAATCATTTTTACCGTTCGGCCATTCCTACGACCAGTCGCGACCGACCCCACCATCAGTTTTTCGTCAAAAACGTCGAGAGACTGCGAAATGTCGAATGATCCATGCGAATGGAAACAAATATCGAAATAAAAGCAACAAATCTCCGCGCGCATAGCAATGCACTCACAAATAGTTGCATGCATGCTGCGTCAAAGGGGCTGCAATGAGTCTCTCGACTTATCTCGAAAGATTCTTATATGCACTCCCATAAGGGATAAGCCTCCGTCAATAATAACCGGACCTTGTAAACGTCGATGATACTCGTCGAGAGCAGCTGAGAGAGCATCATTATTGCTTTCCCATTGCCATTTAAGATGATTCTCTCTCCCCCTCCCTTAAATATCCCTCCAATACATTTTAACATACGTACGTACGTTCGTATAATTATGTACATGTAAATACATATATTTCATACACATCTACGATGTTATTCTATACGTTGGAGCATAATAAGGCCTGCCACATCCATTGGCATGGCTAGCAGAACTTTGTTGCAGAATATGACGTTAGCTGTGTGTGCTGCTTGAGAGTATATTTCAGTCTTACAATCGAGGATCCTAAAAATATTCTTCGACTACGATTTTCCTTACACGTTTATTTATCCCTCACGTCGCTTTGTGAGGATTCGGTCTTTGCTTGTTTCGTCGCCAATTTTCTTACATTCGAAGACTTCCGCCCTCGAGATCCTTCGGCACAAGATGCTCGTGGTCGCAAAATTTCTCCCGAAAATCGAAAAAAAAAGTTTCGGGTGATCGATTTTCTGAAAAATCAATATTTTTAATGATTTTTTTGTTATTCCAATGCCGAGCACGTTTCGATGTTTCACGATTTACTGATATTCGCAAAGGGTGACGGGTCCCATTGACCCAGTGTGTCTACTAATGGTTTATTGATGATTTTTCGGTGTTTTGTTGAACGTTTGACCTTCGTCTCTTGTTCTAGAAACTTGTTATCAATCGCAATGAATTTCGACCCGTCACCCTTCGCGATACAATGCGCACCGCGGTCTGAGTCACAAAAATTTTCCACGTTTTTTAAATCCTCGGGATAATGTGCCAGAGACTGTGCTCGCCGCAAATAAATTGAGGCGAACAAGCAAAGTACATTTATCTACACGTTTTCTAATTTATATTTCATGGATGTTGGGATCCGCGCGCGCGCGAGCGCGGTATTTCTCAAACGACCGATACAACTCGCCGTCGTCATCGCGTATATGCAACTTTTCGTTCGGAATATTTAATCGAGAGAAAAATAGAGAAAGAACTGCTCGAACACGATTGTCGAAGCCGACGACGACGACGACAACGAAACCACGAGATTTATTCGGTCTCGAAACGGCAGCGCATTTAAAAACGCCCCCTCGCTACCCTCCTCGCTTCTCTCTCGTTTATTCTCAAAGGCATTTCACAGGTAGCTCGCAGATTTTACGTGTGTTGGGTTTGCAGAATTATGTCTAACGATTATTCGCCCCAGCTTCGAATTATCTTGTACGGAATTGAGTGATTTTATCGACACGTTTTGTTTTTTTTTCTCGATTTTTACGTCCGATCCTTTTGATTCAATCGGGAATTTATTTATTAACGTCAAATCGACTTGATGCGGTGAAAGGTTCTGTGAGCCTCGGCAACAAAGAGTAGATTCGAAAGATCAATCGTGGAAATGGTTTTTTTTTTTACTGCTTGGAGAAAATAAATTTTTCGAGTCTGAATATTCATTCTGCTGTGACGAGGAAAAAATGGGGTGAAAAAAAAATAGAGAGAAGATGAGAACGGTAATCCGGTCGATGGAACGGGATGAGGAACGAAGAATCTCAACGATTCCGTTCGTTAACCGTGAAAAATTATTGTGCATCGTGCTACAGTCGAGGAATCATGGACACGTATCTCGTGCGCTCAGCTGTACTGATATCTCACGTATTTAAGAGCAGCTATAGAGAAAAAAACATGGAGCAAGAAGAAATAAAAAAAAATAGGAAACAGTTCGCGTTGATTCAGAGCTCAGAAAATTCCTTTCTTTCTCGTCAATCTAACACTATCACGTATGTAATCTCCACTCGACGACGTGCGTGGATAAAACGGTCCACATGAATATTTTTCTTGCTCTCATCGTTCAAACTCTTTCTCACGTTTGAAGCTCCTACTCTGGCCTCTTCGCAAGACAAACACGTCACTGTTAGTCTCTTTTTTCTAATTTTTACATCAACGTTTTTGTCATTTCGACTTTTCAACGACGAGTCTGAAAAATCGAAAAAAACGCTGGTTCCCTCACGAGCACAAATCATCAGCAAAAATTCGCGATCGATCTTTGAAAAATTGTTCAAATTTGATAGAAAAAAAAAATTGTCGTTTATTTCGAATAATTTTGGTCTAAAACATTTTTCTTGCTTATCGATCATTCGGTGGCATGACGTCACGATAAAAAACGTAAATCTACGGTTTTATATTTGAATGAAACGAGCTGCTCGAGTTGGGGCAAGTTTTGAGACGGATTTGGAGAAGCTTTGAAGTCCGGCGTGAAAATGATATAATCTCGTGACTAGAATTTGTATTGTTAAGCTCCGTATAGCAAGAGACTCGGCTTGTCCGGAGGATCGATTCATTTATCATGACGTCAGGTCATCCATCTTTGTACACGTACATAGAATTATTCTCTTTTATATATATACGTGCCAGCATCGATGCATGCACACTTTATACGTGAAATGTGCATTAAAATCGTATCTACACCCACACACTCGCGCACCGTCTCTGCCAGACTCTCATTTTATCTATTTCATTCATTTTATTCTCTTTTTTCTCTATTATTCATTACGGATGAGAGAATCTTGTGTAAAAGAGAGCTCAGCTGCTCGCGGTGGCGGCGAGCAGCTCGTTAAATATTTCTATCGCGTTTCTCAAGCTGATCAACGAGCCTCTCGCTATGTGTATCAATGCCAAACACTCTGCTGTCATCTCGCTATTTAATTCATTTTAAATATCAACATTCCAGAACGTTGCATCACTGTGGAAATGTTCAATCGCGATTGATTATCGTTGAGACTACTTTTTGGAAAGTCCCACCAATTCGAAATAAAAACGATTTCGATGCTTCGATTAATTTGTCGCATATATTGCTGATGAAATCTGCTCCGAATGTTGAAAATTTCGATCAGCTGTTGATTTACTCAAAAAAAGTGTCTAAATCCTAACAAAAACTAAAAATTAAATTTTTTCAAAAATTTTAAATAAAAATTGAAAATAAAAAACAAATTATAGTTTAAAAAATTTACAATATCGATTTCTTGCTTCGATTCTCATTCAGAGAATCTTCATATCAATTGGCAAAAATGTGAATATGATTCTCGCTTGTAGGATCGATGAAACATATTTGTGGCGAGAGCAATAACCGGCGTAATTCAAGTTCCCACGGGAAATGAATCAATTATCCATATTTGTATTGATTGAACGAGGCTCCGCAGTGATGAAAAGCCATTGTACAATAATTAGAAAAAAAAAAACAAAAAACAAAAGAAATGAGAGAAAAATGATTGGCTGTTTGAATGCTTTATGAGAATCAGCTGATCGTGCAATTTCGTAGTATATACTGCCATATATTTCCTGATACTCGATGCCTCCAATAATTGATATCTCTCGAGGCTATTTTTCATTTATCTTTTCCCTAAATGGATGGGGGTTAACCGCGCGGAGGATACGATGAAGGAATAAACGAAGAGGAAGAGGACGAGGATACACAATGAAATCAGAACTGAGAGATCGATTCGTGGGGCAGTTAAATTCTCGCGAGGCTTAAGGGGCAGCACCAGCTAAAGAGCAGGAGGATAAGGGGCAGGCGAAATGAAGATATCGCCTTGTGAGAACGAGGCAAAGTTATATCTCGTAACTATACAACGAATTTCATGAACCGGCGACTGTTAAATTTACCTCTACGTTATTCACCACGACTCTCTTTATCTCTTTCTCTCGCTTTTTCTCTATTGCACCTTTCTCGACTGTTGCTGGTGCTGCTGGTGCTACGAGCCCCATCGCCGTCATTACTTCGCGTTCGATCGTTGCTGGCTCGACGATGCGTGTAGTCCGCTATACAACGACTCGATCTCGATCGGTATTCAAACCGGCGTTATGCCATTATTACCCTAATTAGTGATCATACGAGCATGCACAACAACTGCGACCGCCACTACCAATATATTCTTCTGCGACGTTCGCTCTCCGCAATCGCATCGATCCTCGCACATATACATAAACGCAAACAAATTATTTCACTAATTTCACCTTTTAATCGACCATTCAAATTACTGTGATACATTTTAGCCTCTGGGAATAAAAATTTAACAATTGCGTTTCGTCGGTAATTGTGGATTTTTCTTTGCAAACTTCCGGATATCCACTTCGATTGAAATTTTCATGTCTTTCAATCTTCTCATCGAAATGTTTTTCAGAGTTTCAGAAAAATCGTTAATTTTGATGGAAAATTCGGATTTTTGGTCGTGATTGTTTTTTTCTTTCCGGCTACGATTTTTTTTTCTCAGTTTTCACTAAAAAATCAAATGTTCTCACGAGGCGAACGATTCGTCGGTTAATTTTGGTAGGAAATGGAAATAATTGACTTTTGGTTCTTGAATCTTCAACCAACTCTCGGTCGAATTTAAATTCGAACCAGTCAGAGAATTTTTAGCTTGTAATTCGTGTGCTCTAATTATTTGATTGACCGTTTTTTTTCGTACAATGGGAATTTTAACGCACCGGAGCATTTGCATTCCAGAAATTGGTGGAAATAAATTATTCAAGAGAATCACGAGTTAGTCAAAAGGAAACGTTTGCTCAGTTCACTCCAGTCGACGAGCAAAATCGTTAACGTGCCGGAACGATTTGCTTTTCAGATCCTGAAAAAAAAAAAAAACTAAATGAATTGCTGGTTTCATTTGTTGCTGCAAAATAAAAAAAAAAAACACGCTCGTTCGCTGCAATGATCGATATAACGTACGAAAGATCCAAAGAAAAAAAAACTGACCCTCCTATTCGCATTCTTCTCATCCCACGTTCAAATTTTACAAAAAAAAAACAAACGAAGGAGAAAAAAAATGAAAAAACAATTCTTTGGCAGATAAGTGGCGTTCCCGTAAACTTTTATTCCCGTAGTAATTCACGGCCTTGTCCCGATTACCGGCCTACGTGATCCAGCAATCGATGTTTATTGGTTTTTTCCTCCCCCTCCCTCCCTGGCACGCTTTTTTCGTCATTTTCAACTTTTTTTCTGCCCTCTCTCTCCTCTCCCTCTTCGTCTTCGTTTTACCAAAATTTATTTGCTCCTCGTACCGGATAACTCGATTTTATTCCATCGAATATATTACGACTATATTCTCTCGACTATCTTTACCACAAAAAATAAGAAAAAAAAAAAAAGAATTGAAAAGGAGAGAGAAAGAGCAATTCGAACGTCATTACGTTTGGAGTGTATAGCAGGATTGTTCGCTCTTCGCTTCGTCCTTCTCGTGCTCTTTTCCGTTGGCTGGTGGCTTCCCACGGCGCAGGAGGATATCTCAATGGCCCAATTTAGGGTACACGGCCCCGCCGCGTCGTGCCCCGAGACGCTAATGCATAATTCTCTCTCAACAATCTTCCATTATACCCAACAATTTGAATCTTTAATGCACAGCCACGATTCTTTCATTTTTTTCTTGCTCTACCCCGAAAAAAAAAATCATGGATTTTGTAATTTTTCGTTTGTTTCATGAAAATCGAGAATTCCGCACAAAAAATATTCATTCACAATGAAAATCTCGGAGGTCATTTGAATTTTAATGCTTTTCGCACACACGAAAGTTTCGAGGAGCTTTCGAATGTCCAAGAAGAAAAAATGTTTTCGACCCATTTTTTTTTCACTCTGAATTATTTGCTCGCGCCAACGTGACCAACTCCAAATTCGGGCGAGCGGAAAAAAACACTGTAATACACAGGACACTGTCTACTTTTTATTTCAACTCTCTATCCTTTTTTGTTTCTTTCTCGTGTCTCTTTCCTCACGCTCCCCGAATCATTTGGCAAAGAAAAAACGAAGTGTTCCCAATTTGCGTTTGAATAACGAGAAACGATATCACACAATTGTTGTTGTTGTACAGTTTACGATTGGAGATTACTCTTTGCCGGACCATATAAGTATCTCCTCGCATCCTACTTTGAATATATATGGACGCACGCGTTTGCCAAATCGAGCGGGTTTTAAACCTCCCATCCCATCATTTCTGGTACACACACGTTTTACTTTCCCTCTTGCATACACAATTGCTTTCTTCCATTCCTATGTGTATCTTTCGTTGATGAAAATATTAATTTGCCAAATTACGAAAAACTTATTAAACGAATAAATAAATTATTCAACAAACATCGAAAATGTTTTATTTTTTTTTATTTCCGAGAAAGATTCATCAAAATCTTTTGATCGCAAGAATTTTCATGAATCTGCATTCACGGGGATCGAAAAAATCATTTTCTACGGGAGTGCCAATGGGAATCTTGCAATTATCCTCAGCTGTGAAAATTCGGGGCGAAAAAAACATTTTCGATATCCATTCGAGTTGAAAATCGCGAGCGTCGACACAATTTTCGTGCGTAATTTTTTTTCGCCATGTATGGGGGGAATCGCGTTGCTTGTCGGGGACTGAAAAAAGTTTCCGAAGAAGGAAGAGAGTCGACGGAAAAGGAAGCGAATCAAAAAGCCCAGAAAACCGAGCGAGGGGAATGACATAAGTGAAAAAATAAAGGGAATTGCGTGAATTAACTCGAACGACAAACGTATGGAAATTATGTTACGAATCCGCGCATTATTTAATCGAAATAAATGCATTTCCCATGCATTCGAATCGCTCGTTCGTGGATGAGCGCAGCAGCAGCAAGAGGGGTAAGAAAAATTGGTACATTTTTTTGTCTCGAATTCGCAATGGAATACGAGAACTCGAATATCCCGGGGGCATATATATCGATTACCGGTTCGCGAACGTTATTTTTTATTTTTTTTATTTTCTTCCTCCTTCTTTTAGTTGAGTTTTTCGCATATATACGTTTTGCAGCAGAGTTGGAAAGATTCGCGTGCAAAAGTCGTAATTTCGACCCTGCGAGCGCTCTTTAAGGGTCGAGTTATGCGGGAAACGTTGTGCGAAACGTCGATACACATAAAACGATATATTTTATACGATTTTATGCTCTTCCACTATACTTTTAGACTATATATCGATATTATATGTACCAACGTAGATATTTGTGTGTGTGCGTCTGTGTGTGTGTACATATCGTAAGGAAATTCTTATTCTCCATAGTCGGGCGTCTCGCTTCCCGATATAATCGTTTCGACGTTCCCCGAGGCCGCGGAGTGCGATAACTGCATTCCTTTTTCGTAGCTTCATGTACAAATGGACGTTTGTGTTTCCGAGTGTGTGTGTGTGTAACATTTGTATGCGTCTTTATATTCATCTACATGCATTTTTGAACATTTTCCATTTTCTCCGTTTCTCCGATCGATGCGTCTCTTTCTTTTTCGTTCGTTTGCTTTTGTTTGTTTCTCTCTCCTGCCTGGAAAAGAAGTGGCGATTCGAGCGATCGAAACTATAAAAATTTCTCACACCATTTTTTTTTTTCACTCGTTTATCCTCGATCTCGACGTCCGCCGCCGCGTTCCGACTTTTATCTCCATCGAATATTGTGTACGCGTTTGTAAGGAAATGTGAAAAGAAAACAAATGTTGACGGGGAAATTATCAAAATTTTATCTTTTTTAACCATCTCCACACCGCGTTCATCTGATTTCTCACCTCTTCGGAAACTCCGATAAGGTCTACAGCAAGATTTTTTAATTCCGGGGATTTCGTTCTGCTGTCAGTTTTTTTTTCTTTTTTTTTTCGGCGATGCTCGATTTTTTTTTCATGCATTTTATTTGCGCACGAGGATTCGTGAAAAGTTTTTAACGATAAATGAAGGAAATAATGATTTAAAGGGAATAAAGAACGCGGAGAATGCGCGCCCGGGGTTCAAGGACTTGCCCATTTGCTGGCCTGAAATGACGTGCACCGTGTGGAACGCATTTTACAGTCGAATTAAAGTGCATTATATCTCTGTAGTTGGGCAGTCACTATTTCATGCGGGCAAGCTTGCTCTAATGGTCTCGTTTGATTCAATATCTACACTCTGACTCGTTGCCCACTGCATGGCGCAATCGTGACAGTCATTTATAAATTATACACATATTCACGCAACATGTGTGTGTATGCGTGTATGTAAATAAATGCATAACGATACGATAGGATTGTCAAGCTTCGTTGTCTATATAAGAATGAATCATTCTCGCGCACGTCATTCTCCTTGTTCAGGCAGAATCAATAAAACGCTCGCGAGGCACTAGAGAAATTTTCATTTCCTTTTTTCTATTCCGCAATTAAATTATTATATTTTGACTATTTTTTCAATTTTTTTTTCACGCGTTGTGTCTCTGAATGGAAAAAAAAATTTCAAGAAAATCTCGAGGCTTTTTTTTATCTTTTAAAATAATTTTGCAAATTTTGAAGGAAATGAAACTGCGGAAAGATTCTTGGGGTTCACGATCGCGGATAACGGTCGACTGATGACGTGTTTTTTAAACGATTTTATTTCATTCTTTATTCGTCCGTTCTTGAATGATTTTCGCAGCTCGCACGACCGACGCATTTTCTCACTCGAGTCATTCGCTCTTTTTTTTTTTNTTTTTTTTTTTTTTACTGGAATCGTTGGTTTTTTTCTTTCTTTCTTTTTTCACCTCGAGGCCAAGTGTGCTCGAGTGCCCGGATACGATCGACCTTGAAAATTAATTCGTAAAGCTTGCCCAGCAATATTCTCGTTATTATATTTTGTACATGAGTGCCGCTGCGATGCCTGGATATTTTATGTGCGTATATGCAAAATTGTAATATATTAGTTCTGGCATATCGGCGCTATACGTATTGGTGGGCAAATATACGAGATGCAATGACGCCATTGACGAGGGCGGCGGCACATATCAAACGATTTTCAACTATCCAATAATTCTTCGATACACTCGCGCGCGCTCAACCTTTTTCTTCTACGATTTGACATTCGTCACTTTTTTACGATACCACGCGACATTATATTACCCGAGAAACTTTTTTTTTTCTTCTACTGACGAATCACCAAATTTTCTCCTTTACGACTCGAAAAAATTTGAGTTTCGAGCACAAATAAAAGGAAGAAAACTTGTCGACAAGTTTTTCAACTTGGAACCTCAAATTTTTCATTTTTTTTTCAACGTGTCGCTCTCACGCCCTTTTGGGACACTCGAAAGGTCTCACGTTACTTCGACAAGTGTTTGTAACTGTTTCAGCATCTTTTCCAAATCCTCAAAATTCATCTCTCGAGCCGTTAAAATCGTTAATTATATATTCACGGATTTTCTTCTCGCGTGTTTCTCGAAGCGAATTAATTGAAATATTGCTCGTTCTCGAAATTGAAACGTAACTACGAATTTGAAATATTTATTCGGAACTCTCGATCCGTGTCTCTTGCGGTATCGCGTGTCGCACTCCCTCGTGGGTGGGCCCACATTAATTATTCATCAGAATCCTCATCATTCACCATGTATCTCGATAGACGAACAAAATCTACAACTTCTTATTCGATTCCACTTGGATGCAGCTTAAGTTGATTATTTTGTTTCTCGATTGCCAACACATTTCACATTATTTCCGGCTTGATTAATCGCAATGATTAGCTATTCGTCGCAAACGTGTGTTCACAAATAGACGCATTCGTTTTTTTTTTCAATTTATTTCGGCTTAATTTATTCGGACTCATTTACATGCGTTCCTGATAAATTTGGATAAATCGAAGATTTATGAGATTCTCAACGTTTCAATCATCTTTTTATTTTTCATTCATTGAATTTGCAGTTTGCCACATCGAACAGACGATTCGATTATATTCGCTACTGCGATGGAAAAAAACTATAAATTTCACAGTTCCCATTTGTTTTATTCGAAAATTTCTAAAATCTTTTATTTTTTTTTTCAAATTTCGTAAATTTTATACGAGGAAGTGGTCGCCTGGTAATCGGAGCTGTTCCCGTTTGGAATTACAATGTTAAAATTGATTTGCCTCGTTTCCGTCGGGCACGCTCGTCTTCGTGGTCTCCTGACACTGACCCCGATGCATCGATGCATCGATGTTCACAGTTACGTCGGTTTCTCGAGCCAAAAAGCCCCCGTTTTTTCTTTACGATCGTCAGCTTCGAGCCCTTTTGATTTTCAAGCATCCAGACTCTCATATTGACACGTGAGGCAAATGTGTGTGTTGAGCAGCGAGTTGTCGACAAAGAGAGAATTGCGTCAATGTTATCGTCTCTCCACTCGTAGGGCATCCCTTGATCGCATACACACAACCCTTTCGAATACCGGACAAACAACAAAGAAGCCATATTACGAATGCTTGGCAAAGTCTCGTGCCGGACACTCGGACAAACTATTCTCAACTCTTTTGTTTTGTTTTTCCTCCCTCGCGAGCGCTTGCTCTCCTCGTCGAGGCTTTCAAAACCTTGACGATTACGTCATCCTCGTAATCCCTTGCGAATAATTCTTGTTCCATTGTGTCCTTCACCCTCGATCCCAAATAAATCGTAAGGATTCATCGAAACTTTGAGAAATTTTGTTTAAAATCTTTCTCTTTTCGTTTTTAATCATCGCGATGGTCTCTGCGGACGAGATTACCGATGACTCAATTTTTCTTTTTACATTGCACAACGATCCTTCCGAGACACAATGGATCTGGAGCATCGAAATTTAGACCAATGATAAATTGGCTATTGTTTCGTAAGCTATTCCACATTACGAATACATCGAGAGCCTTGAAACGTCCACTCGACTTTCGATCTGCTCGCAGAACTTGAGATCTTGAGCAAGTTTTGCGATTATTCCTGTTGCTGTCAAAAGATGATGCTCGCATTATAAATGCTATTATTTTTACCGTATTTTTCGTTACTTTTGCCTCGGATTAACGTTCACGTTGAATATCGCCGATATACATGGAGGAATATCAAGCAAAGAGAAAGACATGACGACTTCTCATCGACTTTTCTCAAGGTCTCCACAACGACGAAGAAGCTCGCGTACCAAAAGTTGCAAGTCTGGTTTTTTCCTTGCCTTCTCCTCCTCACTCTCTCTCTCTCTCGGTTTCTCAGCTGCTCGAAACTACCGGCGAGGGCTGTTGTATTAGCATGAACTGTCAGCAATGATTTTCGTAATTATCCGAACGCGAGAGCGAGTGTCGAGAAAAATAAGGCGAATCCGCAGAAAGGCAGAGCGAAATGCGTCGCATTAATTTAAATCGATCGATAATACGCGAACGGGAATGCAAAATTAGCAATTTCGGAAGGACGCCGCGCATTCTCATCGCGATTTCTTTATGAGAGAATTTTCATTAACAATCGTAATTCAGTTGGATTTTTTATTGTTGTTATTATTTTTTTTATCGGTTTCTTGAAAAATGCGCGTTTATCCGCTCGAAAGGCGTTTATTCGCGATTATTTCAGTGCGTCAATTATAATGATTTTTCAGCACAACTCCGCGGGATTAAAAAAATATGCAAATTTTCGCGGATTCGAATTTTTCGACGATCCAACGATATGTGGGGAACAAAAAACATTGGAGAATATTGCTGCTCGACGCGGATTTACATACCAACTCGTATTCCTTTTATTTATGCGATCTTCGCTCCCTGTTATTGATTAAGAAGGGAATGAAAAAATTAGATACAACGAGCAAAGATTTGTGTTAAATGAAACTGAGCGAGAGAGAAAAGCCACGCTCGAGTCTTGGATATGCATAAATATGCATAATTAAAAACGCTTCGAGTGTGAAAATGAGT
Source organism: Hyposoter didymator (assembly GCA_037952995.1). Classification (NCBI taxonomy): domain Eukaryota; kingdom Metazoa; phylum Arthropoda; class Insecta; order Hymenoptera; family Ichneumonidae; genus Hyposoter; species Hyposoter didymator. The sequence continues at coordinate 7,185,521 of JBAJMU010000010.1, forward strand.
TTCTGGGTCTCGCAGTCTCGCGTGATCTCTTGAGATCATGTTTCTTTTTTTTTTTTTCCTTTTTCCTTCCTTTTTTTTTACAACCAACTTCTGCACTAACTTCACCTCCGGAATGTAGGTTTATCATTGGCAGTTTATGCACCAGTGTGCATCGTTAAAACGCAGTGGCCGTTATCCTCGCCCGAGTTTGTCCACTAATCGATCCTGACTTTCGATAATTATATACACACACGTGATATTTATTCTTCATTTATTTCCACCTTTCAATCCATTTTTTTCAGACATTTTCTCCTTTTCACAAATCAACCATTTATTAAGCTATTTCATTAATTTTCTTCACTTATCGCGCGAAGCAATCGGCTGTCGAGCTTCTGGACTGCGTGCGGAGAAAAATAAAAAAATTTCATCGATTTAGAGAGTTTTTTTTTTTTTTTTTACTGGATTTTCGTAGGCGATGCAATTGTTTGGTGATTTCCTTGAAATTATGCCACGTGACACGAATAATTGCAATTGTAAACAATGGCGATGCGGAGCTGCTCGAGTCGAGAAGCGTTGAGAATGAACCTGCTTTTGAGAAGCAGAAGTTGGTTCGCGGTCACGGTTCCTCGTGCATCGAAATGTGTCCTTACGGTGTGCATGGAAGATTGGACATTTGCCATTGGAATCAAGGAACGTCAGTGTCGTGCGAGCAGTCAACGAGAGACTCGGGGTTAACGACTGTGACAACGCAGCCAATGGGATATGGCCCCGAGGGAACCCTGACCATTAAATCGCCTCAGGGCCTCTCCTAGATGAGTCTCGCGACCATCGACAAACTCTCGTTTATACTGACAAAAGAGAGAGAGAGAGGGACAGAGAAAATATTGTCTGTGAGGCCTCGAGAGACCTCGAGAGAGTTTCCGTTCTTCGCGTCGCACAAGACAAACTTCTCTTTTGCAACGCGCGCGCTTCTTATCCTCAAGAAAAGTCGTTTCGTCTCTCTGTACACTCACTTCTTCCTGATAAATCCTGATAATGATTCTTCGAATTCATTCCTCATCCCTACTCGCCTCCCTCCCTTCCCCCATTATTTATCTTCGATTCTCAATTAATTCTCATCATTTCATGTTTTTCTCAATTCTATTCCAACGGGGGTTGCACTTCACGAGCTTGGAACTCGTCGGAACTTGTTTCTGTTGTGCTCTTTGATTTTAATCGTTGAGAAAAAAATGCCACGATTGAAAAAATAAAATGCGAGCATCAAAAATCCAGTTTTTCAATCCACGAATTTTTCGGCTGGTGTCGAACAACAAATTTGCATCAAATTCCATCTCATTAACCAACTAATTGAGCGAAGAATCGAGCTGCCACTGCCCCGAGTCTCATTTTTCAAATTCTTTCTTCACCTTGCACATTTTTTCTTCTTCACCCTCGCTTTTTACCCACACGATAAAAAATGGATCCTTTTTTGTTTCATTATTATCTCTCTTCGCTCTAAGAGGATTGACCACCCTCGCAACAGATTCGGAATATTTTCGATCGAGCCTCAAGATATTACGAGGCACGGTTCACGGGATCGTTCAGTTAACGCCCAACGTATATAAAACAGGTATTCGACCTCCATCTTCGGCTACCTGTACCTTCATATTCTTGTCCACGTGCCTCTGTATGTGTCTGTCCCTGTGTGCCTGCTGCTGCTGCCTTCATGTGCCTGTAGCTAAGTCCCCGACATCCAATACCGTGGCATCTTTTCTAGCAACTCGACAGTTCGGTCAACTAGTCGGCTGGCATTCCAACTCATTGACTCGTGCGTACAGAGCGAACAAGAATCTCGAGACATCCAGAGCAATGCCAGGTGTTATTAATCCCTCTTTATGCCCGAGTTATTATTTTATACCTGCTGCTGCTTCTCGGCATCCACACATTTTATTCAAATTTATTCAAACACTTTTGCAGACACTCTGTTATTCATTATCTCGTTGGTAATGATCGAATCATCGCGAAATGGCGACGAAATTTTTCCTTCACTCATTTTTCTACCATCGCATTTATTTTTATTGATAAATAAAAATCCAGAGACAAAAAAAACCCTGGAAATTGCGAAAGTTTTCGTCTCTCGTTTCGCCATTGTGCATTCTAATTGTTGCAATTGTCTGTTGAAATTTGGGTCAGCAAATCGTGTGTGTGTTTTTTTGTTTTTCATTTTTTTTTTTTTCATTCTTCTTCACTCATTGAAATTTGAGCGCAATCGTTTCGAGCTCCCTCGCACGTATCTCTCGAGTGTAATTAATGATTTATTGAGCAATTACGAAAGAACTCGATCCTCGGTGCAATTTTGCATTAGAAAGTGCACGAGGCTGCGTAGACGATTCGTTGGATAATTTCTTATTGTTAAATAATGGCAGGATTTTGACAAGGATTGCTGCGAATATCGAGATATTGAGTAATGATTAAATAAACATTTATATTTGGATTTAGTTCGGAAAGATAAAGAGATATGGAGCAACGGAGAGAATCATCATCTTTTGAGCTGCTGGTGCTTGGCTCTTTGCTCCCTGCACGCTCTCGATGCTTTTACTTGTTCGCGCACTTCTTCCAGTCTACTTTCAAGGACGAGGCTGCCGCGTCCACCAAGAAATACGATCGCTAAATCATCCGGGATGGAATTTCGTACGTGCCACAAGTTCGAGCTCCTCCAACTTGTTCCTATATGTCTATATGCGTATAAATTCATGCGTAGATATATAAATATATATCGATGTATGTGCGTGCATGGCAGGCTGTATATGTATAGGCTGTCCGTTCGATTCTGCACGGGCCACTTGGCGTACGAAAGTTAATCCTTCCAGAGGCCAAGATCGAACGCATGCACACTTTTTCTCTTCATTCTTGTTTTTTCTCCTGCCCGCCTTGCCCTTGGCTTTGCGCTCGATGACTCTTTTCCGCGATCTTTCTTTATTCTTGGCCGGTTGTTCGAACATCGTGGATTGCTCATTTTTGTGTTTGTTGTTTTTTTTTGCATTCTTCGAGTACGCGCTAAAAAGCTCGTGGGTATTTTTTCGTTTGGGCAAAAATCGTTTTCCCCATTTTGTGGCGCGGACGTTGTTTCGCTGCTGCCCGCATTGGCTGAGGCTCCTTTTACGTTTTGTTGTTTCTCCCTCGATGTTTTGTCGTTGTTCGCGGGAAACTACGAATCGGTCGCGATTGGATTTTGCCCCCCGGTGTCCCGATCGGATCGAATTAATCGCGAAGCCATCAATCCCAGGAGAAAAAATCGGACACGAGGCTCGTCTCTTCGCGGGATGCTGGTCCGACTTGGAATTGAGATGACAAATAAAAATCAATCCCGGACTTTGCAAGGGAGACTCTTGCCCACTGCTGCGCTTGGGTTTCCTAGGATTCGACGCCCAGGAATGTCCATCTGCCTGATCTCTCGATTCTCATCTTTTTCCTACTTTTAATTACGACTCTTTCGCGTGCTTCTCGCTTTTGCTTGATTTTTCTATTTCTTTGTAATTACAATAAATGGCTCTTTACTATTATTTTTTACCATCGATCGTGACTCGGTTACTGCGGACAATTTCGCTTCGAAAACTGTTTGATTGATCGTCCCAGGCTTCCTCCCTCTTTTCTCTCCTTCTTCCTCCTTAAAGTTCACCTGCCAGACGTGGGCGCCCAATATTCTTGTCACATCTGCTTCCGCGCGGCCGTTCGATCCTTCCCCGGCCTCTCGTTTCTCCCGGTTATTCCTCGTCAGCGTTACTGCAAAGCTTCCGGAAGCGTTTTTGTTGTTGTGAATTCATCGAACTCGGTCGCTCGAGGAGCTCGTAGAATTCTCGTCCTAAAGTGTAGTGAATAAAAAAGATTCATCTTTTTTTGGACCGTTGTTTGTTCTTGGTCCTGCGAGACCTTAAGGGGCTTTTTTGAAGGTTTTTTAAGATTTTTTTTGCGCGCGGATACGAAACGACGGAAGTTGGGCACGAAAAATTTGGCCCGTGAACGTTTCGGGTTCTCACGGTTTTCGCTCCAACTATTATCCGCGCTAAATATCTCCCAGGGGCGATTGAGATCGAGGAAACAGAGACGCCGATAGAAAAGTTCCTTTTCAGTCCCATATTCACAACATCCGAAGAGCAACCCGTTGTTGTTTTTTCTTCACGTACACACCAACACGCCCAGCCTAAAATATACACACAATCCCCTTTTTCACTCGATTTCTTCCAACTTTATCTCTCGTTTCTCAAGCTGAGAAGAAACCTCCTTCGTGGGCAATACGCACGCGAGAATCTCCGACGAGATTGCTCGCCCAAGGCTGCGACTAATTTATCCCATTTCTACTTATTCTCTCTCTCCCTTTTTCTTTCTATTCTTTTCCGTCCTGATTTTTTTCCTTACTCAATTTCGTTCAATCCCAATCTCCTGATTTTTTTTTCTTTCAATTTTTATTCTTTCCCATCGAGTACGTACATTCCGATGTTCCTACTGGAATTTTCGTGAAAATCCATTTTCATTTCGTCCCAATTGTCGGAGATCTCAAGGTTCACAACAAAAATTTGAAAAAACGGATTTTATTTTGTTCGTTTCTTTCGTGTAGTCCATTTTTTTTCTTTACGCCATCGCGTAGGAAATTTTCCGAGGTAACAGAGTTCGTACACACTGCGCGATGTATATCGAAACGCAATACCAGCGACGAGAGAGACGAGTCTCGCGTTTCGATCACGATAAATCATCCTGTCACACAGTCACCAAGACAATAGGGACCCCAAGGTGGAGACATTATGAATAGGCATATATTTATATTTCACATACAAAGACACACATACGCATATTTATGTATGCACAGGCTCGTATGTGAACCTGAGATAAATGCAGCAGCGGGATGCTCGCGTGCAGGTCGCACGAGTATCGAAAGAAAAATAAAAAACTGTCAAGACACGCGTTTCTCTACCGCGTCCCTCGCGGTAACGCCTCCTTAACTTCTCGCCCTTCGTTCCCTCTCTCCCTGCTGCTGCTTTTCTTTACACTTTGCTTTTCTCCCATCCGCGACAATTATTCTTTGTCACTGCGACACTTGTCGTCCCCCCATCATTCCTCTGGAGGAGACGGAACTCCTCAATATCCGAATAAAAAAAAAAGAGAATGCCGCGCTTTTCGTTGCAATTGAAAAACTCGATGGACTGGAATTTGATAAAATTGAAAAAACAAAAAAAAAAAGATGATTCCTCCCCTGCTCCGAGCCTCGGAGGCCGAGCATCATTTTTCAATCGCGTCGAGACTTTTCTATCAAACAAAATCATCTTTCCGTATTAACAAACAACAATCCATTTGAAAAATCAATTTTTTTTAAGGCCGTTGACCTCCGCTGTCAAAATTCCTCCAAGTTGCTCCCTCGCTCTCTCTCTCGCACGACCATTCTCGCTTGTAAATTCATTCTAATAACTTCTCAACGTATTTTTCTCTCGTATCATTACTTATATCGATGTTCGGGCAACAACAACAAAAAAAAAAGGACGAATAAATTCGAATGTCCGGCACGAGTGACTCTCGACCCCAGCGGAATAAACCCGCGTTATATGTTTGTGTATGTTTATTTATTTGGTGCGTGGGGGTTATATATGCCGGTAACCCGGCCTCAAGGGAGAAGAGCGAGAGAGAGAGCAAGAGACAATTCATCCCACGTACGAAACACGCAACGACGATATACCAAACCCTCTCGAGAAAATATATATTTTCTCTCTCCATCTTACATCCATATCTACATACGCATTTGACCGCGCGTCTATATACATTTGCGTCTACATATGCTGCTGCAGAGCCTAACTCTCAGCGAGAGGGTGGCAACGAACCTTTTTCAAATTAATTCCAACTCTTGCGGCATCTCGTTCATTCGCTCAATGACTGAGTGTGCTGAGACGAGCCAATTATTCCGAAAATGGTGTTCCATACTTATTTCGCAACGTGTTGAACGCTCTGGCGAATCGCGGGCGCCAGGGGGAAACGATATTCGATAATAAGGAAGGCAATAAACGCAGCATATAAATGCAATCTCAAAACACACACACACACACACACGTGCACACACTCGGGTTAATAAACGTACGTTGTAAAATAGATACGAACTCTGTGGCGTGTATATCGATGTTACCGACGAATCCCACTCAGATTCGTATTTATAAACGCGCAACTCCAGAGAATTCTCTTTTCCTTATATCTCGTTTAATTCTCGATCGAGAACTTTGCGCTCATCTTACGCGCACGAAATGATGAGCGCGTGGGCGAATACAGAATCAATGATCGGAAATATGCTAGTAAAACGGTCCAATCAAAGGAGTCGCGAGCTATCGATGTATTGCCACATGTTTTTATTCATTTTTTTTTATACAATGTGAAATATTGTTACGTCCGTTTGCCCCATTACGATATTATATGCTGAAACTTGCATTATATGTGGATCATATTTCTCGGCTCGTCTGCGTGATTTTTATAAACTGTGATTCAACTTTTTCCCACGTCCGCGACTACGTCTTCGTCCCATAGACACTTTGTCGTGTAAAAAAATGTTGAATTATTTTCCGACGTGTTTACTCCGCGAAGATTTTGTAGGAAAATTATTTAACGCCAACTTTTGCTCTCGAAGGGAAAACCTCGTGGAAGAAATTGTTGCCCAGCATTCGTCACGTCCGCAGTGCACTTTTCGATGCATTCTCCATGAATTTCCTGCGAGGAATGAATTTAACGTGGAAATATGTAAATCAGGTATTTAGTAACAAAGGAAGGTTGACGTTTGATGGAGAAACTTGGTTTTCCTTGACGAAGAAATAGCGCCAGGACGACGAGGAATAACGAGAGTAAGATTATTTTTAGTATCAACGTGTGGGCACAAAATGATGGCATAAAGATGCGCGCATACCTCTCCCGGGGATCATCTCTCTCCGTCGGATTCCGCTGCAGCTTCATCTCATGAGAGCTTGGGTCCCGAAGGTGAAGAAAAAAATGGCGGAGCACGAGGCCGGGAATTGATAAACTGGACGGGTTTAACGAAACGAGGCTCCTCTTATGTATCGTGCCCAAGTTTATGTGGATATGTGTGTTGGGTATACGAGCAGATGAGGAAAAGATCGAGGTGAAGCGCAGTTGAGAAGGGATCGAATGACGATCGAGCACTCGTCGCCTTGGCGCCGCGTGCGTCCAGCCCATATATTCAGATACATATTTACGATCGCGCGCAAAATTAATTATTATTTATTACTCATACTCGAAAACTGGATTTCAAGACCCAACGAAATTTTATTCGAAGGAAATGACATTTTTTCATTTTATTTGAGGCAACGATGATTTCGTCTCCACTGATTCAGTTTTTCTTTGCGAAATTCGCCAAAATTCTTTCGAATCCGAAAATCATTTCGTCTCGCAGAGGAAAATACAAAAAATTTCATAAATAAACGACGATCGAGGAGATAAATGGGAAAGAAAATGTAATTGCGAGATGAATGTCAAAATGCAAATCGAACTCGAATCGACGGAGCGCGGAAATAGTCGACAAAACGATAATAAACAAATTCGAGACGTAAAAATACGTAAATAATTCCCGATCCATCAATCGACGTTGTTAAATTGACTGCGAGTCCCTTACGTCTGATTACATTATCAATCTCCCAATTGAATTTCCAATCATCTGCTCTCTTGTTGCCTTTCCAATCGACTCGAATTTCTTTTCTTTTTTCTATTTCTTTCTGTATCGATTCTCCGGCCGATCGGACGAACAACAACGGGGAGCTGCTCGGACATGTTCCAGGGCGATGTGTAGAAATCTCCGAGCAAGTCACTCTCTCGTCAAGTAGTCTTTCATATACTTTTGGGGCATTCCATACCAATTCGACCTGGGTCTGACCCTTAACCTCTCAAATCTGGTTTCCGATTTTTCCTATCATGACTCTCAGTCTATGAAGTAATTAGAATTTTTTTTAGATTGTTCAAAAGAAATTTGAGCGCGTCATAAATGTTTGAATTTTTTTTTTTGAACACATCGATGGCCGCAATCGAAAAATCTGAAAAAATTCCCAAAAATACAGTGTCAGATATAAAAAATGTTCGTGTAAAATTCATAATGTCTGGGCTTTTGCTTCAACCCATTTTTTAGCTTTTTGAGCAAAAAACAAATGAAAAAACTAAAAAGCATAGGTCTATTTACTGTAGTCATTTACTGTTCCTCGAATTATTGTATGCATAGTACCAAGTTTTGTACCAAGGAATGTTTTCAAAAATCTGGTGCTATGCATAAAAAATTTCGAGCAACAGTAAATTACTACAGTTAATCGACCTCTGCTTCTAATTATTTTCATTTTCATTTGCTCAAAAAACTCAAGAAATGGGTTGCAGCAAAATCCCAGACATTATGAATTTCACACCAACATTTTTTATATCTGACACTGTATTTCTGGGAATTTTTTCAGATTTTTCGATTGCGGCCATCAAGGAAATAAAAAAAAAATTCAAAAAATCATGACGCGCTCAAATTTATTTTAAAAAATCTGAAAAAAATTACAATTGCTTCATAGACTGAGAGTAATGAACAGAAAAATCGGAAACCGGATTTGAGGGGTTGAGGGTCAGACCCAGGTCGAATTGATATGGAATGCCCCTTTTATTTTTATTTTTTCCTTATTGCCGGGTGCCCTCTCATTCAGATCGAGGCGATCTACTCGGTTACTCGTCTTCGTTACGTCAAATGCTCGAGACTGAGAGAAAAAGAGAGAGACACGCGATATTATCTTCCGAGTTGCACAGTCGATCTTGAGACCGAATCTCGCGATCTATCGTCCTCAAAGGAGAGTCTCTAAGGAAATCCTTCCCATGCAACGATCTCCAAGAAAAAATAGAGCGTTATCAAAGCGAATAAACGAGTCGCTCTCTCTTTCTCGTTTGCCTGCATTTATCGAACGAGAGCCTTTGTCATAATGGCTCGCGTTCAGTTTTCTTGCCAACAAATTGTCAATAGAACGCTCCGTTCCAGCGATCGATGCAAATTTAAAAAAAACGTTGAAATATTCGTGACAGTTGAGCCTCGAAAAATGCCAAGAAAAATTACAGCATTGCGGTCAAGAATTGATAAAAAAAAAGAAAAAGAGTCAAAGGGTTGAAAACCATAAAGTGGAAACTCGATTCTCTGTCGAGCGTATCTCTCTCGTGTCCCCATTTCGTATCCTTGAATTTCGTAACGCGGATATACGTGTATTAACCACTTTGTGTATGTGGAGACATTTATTTGCACATATGACTATCTATATATCGTGCTGTACATATCGAAGTGCGAGATCTCGATGAAAGGGAATCTCTTTTGCTTCTCCTTCGGTTACAAATGTAATCTCTTCTCGTACCGCGTCTCGTACTCTGGAAATTTATATCAGTCACTTAGTGCACTTGGAACTTTTCTCTCTCTCCCTCTCTCTCTCTCTCTTGCTCTTTCCTTCTGACAGTATCTCGCGCGTGGAAATTCAAACAAAGAGAATCGGTGCAGTGTCGAGCCAAGAGAAATTCCAACGACGAAGCATGCCACGAGGCAATAAAGCTCGATGAGTAATGGCCACGCGACATCGCAAACTCTTCAGTACTCGCACCATATTATATACCTTCCTTCATGTATATACCAAACGTTTCTGAAGTATATTTTGTACGTATATAAAATATACGACAGATGTTTGTTCGACCAGCGATCCAATTAGTCAATCTTGCTGCAGCATCACGTGGCTCCATAGCACGCGCAGTCACTTTATTCACGATCTATATACATAAATATTTCGTAGACGTCTCGTACGTCTACGGTGATTAAAAGTTTCCAGGATCCTCGTGATCCAACGTGAAATTTAAATTGATGCAACAAGAAAAATTACTGCAGCGTCATTTCTCGACGAAAATTCGTTTGACAATTATTTTTTAACTTTCGATGCCGGGTTCATGGGGCGGTGAGAGGAGCATGGGGGTTTTTAAAGTTTGATCTGCTGTTTTTATCGCTCGATCAATTATTGCCTTGGAATCGATTGGTCAGCAACAAAAGAAACTGCGTGGATCGTTCTCGCAAAGTTATTTAGATTCAGCCGGCTCGATGAGTCAAGCTTTAGACCTCCGTGCAATAATTTAGAGCTCTGGAGAAAGGGAGAAAAAACGTCGAGAGTTTGGAAGGAGAAAAAGAGACAGAATAACCGGACAGTGTTGGCAAAAGGAGAAAAGCAAATCGAGGGAGACGAGCGAGTGAGATTGAAGAATAATATCGAGAGTCCCACGTAGCTCTGACTCACTATCACAGGGAATTCAATCTTTCCTCTCGATCCTCCCTCCGGCTTGATGCATTTTTATCTCTTTGTGCAAGATTTTTTTTCCTCTTTTCTTAAATTTATTTTTTCATTCATTTTTCTCGTCCTCGCCGCTGAGACTTTGCGCCCTCTCTTCCGGATGCCTTCGAGCTGAATCACATCGGTCAGTTGCCGGTTAATCGCGCGGACCATATGGTTCGTACCGAACGCGTCATCGACCAGACTCAGTCGCAGAGAAATTACGAAATAAATTGCGCTATTTATTATTTCGCTGGAAAATTCGCCAATTTGTTTTTTTTCTATCCCAACGAATTGCTCACATTAATTTTGGTTTTTCTTTCGCGATTCGCAAGGAAAATGCGATTTATTTTATTATTTTCTCAGCTACTTTTTTTTTCTGTCTCGAAAGAAAAGTCTGCGATCCGAGCAACAGTATATCCTGGGAATTGTTGCCAGCTGCCCTTCGCGATTACACTCGACACTCACCGCGCGTCCTTACGAAGCTGCGCGTATAATCGTTGCTCATAACTCGTGCGTAAGGAAATTCTCGCCTCACATCAAAGCGTTTAAAAATCAAAAGTGCAGAAAGCGAAGTTTTTACCAGAGAATCTGGATTTTCCATCGCTCTTGAATGTCCAGAGAGTCGATGGCTGCTGCAGGTCGGTGTTGAAAATTGATGCGTCCAACGGGATCACGAAAATGTATCGCGCGGTCGTGTAAGAAAAATGCATGGGGCCCGTCATGTCTGTTTGGACAAGACGAAATGATGAGGTACACGTTCACGAAGGTCGTTCCTTGAACTTTTAGACTTGAGTCTCGAATCTCGGGACGCCGTGGAACGAAAAAAAAACGTTGAAAAAAGAAACGAAACGACTGGTTTTGAAACGAGCTCAACTCAGCGTTTCTCGACACCTTTTGATGCTACATACGAAATGACTTTCAGCTATACCTTTACATATATATTGGTCGAGCGGAAGGTTCACTGACTCCTCGAGCTCTCGATCTTCGACCAATTCCACATCTCGCTCGTCTCACACGAATCCTTGTAAATTGACTTTTGAAAAATCGATGTTTTCCGGTTGTTCAAACACGTTCGATCGTCCTGCGAGACATGCAATTACACACACACTCGGTTATCAAGTGATTTTTCGTTTCGTCTGGATTCTAATTTATTTTTTCGACTCCTCGTATACACACTGGGTCATTTTGACCCGGATTTACGATTCCTAGCTTATTAGCCCTTTCGGAAATATAGTTTTCAAGGAAGTCTTTGAAAATAACTATAATAATCGAGCGGAAAAAATGCAACTTGTTCGAAGCCTCGACGTGTCTCTCCTCCGCGCCACTGAAAATGAAAAAGAGTCTCGGGCACGGGGGCGAGGCTCTGTCAGTCTCTCAGTAACAACGCGACACCCGAACAATGGAAGATTGTTACATGCGTTTAATTTAGTAGCTCGTTAGCGACGTTATTTAGTGGCTCGCCGACACACGTTTTATTTATAAATATATATACGAAGAGAACTTGATGTTGTTTTTCACTTCTCTCAGTTTTTTACAATCGTTGAACGTTGTTGTTATTATTAGTCTCGATGTTGTCGATCGTCAAAGTGCACAAATTGACGCGGAGCAAGAAAATGGGTTTTACTCGGTCGCCGCGGCTCTGTACACGCGAGAGTCAAGATTGTCAGAGCTACGAACCTTTGGCCTCGAACTCAATCGACTGATCCATGAATTACATTTGAATACCTCTATGCACTCGACATAAAAATCTACTCGATTCACTCCGAGGCACACTTGCCCTTTTTAATACCCTCTTTTCTTGAATTTTTTCCTATCGAACGTAGCGTGTCCGTTGGCACTTTATTGGCTTGCATTACCAACTATATCCGATGAAATTTGCATAATGTCCGACCTGAGAATCTTGCATCACCAACTAATTTGCATAACTTTTATTGTTTCAGGTAAGGAATACGTCCATCGATTCATTTCCCTCCTCCCTCGCTCCCTAGTTCCTGCTCGTTTCTTTCTCTCACTCTCGTCGTCAGCACATTGAGTCTTGCCAACGACGAGAACGTATACTTTGGCTTATTTGCTTCGGGGTGTGGTGAACCCGTTCGTGAGTACTTTGTTTTTCATTAGTCACAAATTATCGATGCTCATACACCGTTGAAACTATGTTGGGAATATTCTCGTCAGTAAAACTCGCTGTTTTCCATTCAGAAAATTCCGCCATCTTGGAAATCAAAGTTTGCAGCATATCTCGGAAACTACAGATTTTAGAGGAAAATGCTGGGCGAACTTTTTGTAGAGAATTCGATTTCCTACAATATCGTTTCCCGACAATTTTTCGTCAGATTCGTAGTTTCCGAGATATTGTGGAAAAACGCTGACTCGACCGTCAAACATTTTTCTACGTGTTTTGAAAATAAATCATTGCGTTTTAACGCAAAGGAGTAAAGAATATGATTCAGTAATAACCGCGAGAGCTTGTAATGGACTTTTTGTAATTTTATTCATCGAGCGCAATTAAGGAAAAGATAAAACTGGATGCAACACTATTCCTTTTCCATTACCATAAATATTATCGTCATTTTTATTATTCCAAACGATTTTTTTCTTCTTATTATATTTGTTGATTCGATTGGCGATAATGATTATCGTGTTTGCTCGGCTCGTCGGGCACGACTATCGGAATGCGAGTGGTTACTTTCACTGTCACCTCGCGTGAGGCCTAGACACGCGAGCAGCAGCCTCTTCCGTTTTACTTTTGCTCGTTCACCGCATTTCATTTTGTTTTTTCATTCTTTCTCGTTTCCCTATACACAAATGAGTCCGAGCGATGAAAATGTGTGGGAAAAGGAACAAGCAAAATATTGGTCCAGAAAAATGGGAATTTCTCGAGAGGACCAATTAAAATTGGATCGAATCGTGTATCCGATGACAACTAAACCCATTTCTTCGCGAAGCTTATACTCGTGACCCTGAAAACCAATCGCACCACATTTTTACGTTTTTTTTTTTATACACGTGGCCGCGCATTCTCGTAGATAGCGATTCCCACACGGTATAATCCAATTAAACAAGTACATACGTAAAAATAATATTTCTAGCCGTATATAGCGAGGAGGCACTGCACGTCGAGATATTGCGTGCCCGCGCACTTGTGTCACGGACTGACGAAGTTAAATTATAATATCATCCTCTTTTCTCTCTTTCCCCGGGGTCTCTGTTTCTCTCAGTGTTTCTGGATTACCACGCGTCCGGAAAGCAGCCCGTAATGTTGTTTCGCACACTCATTAACTTATGCAGCGCGTTGCGCCCGCGCGCGCGTTCGTCTCGGACTCGTGAATTGCACAATTAATTAAGTTGTTCGTCGTGACGAATTACGAAACGAACAATGGATGAAAAAAAAATAAGAAAGAAAATAAAAAGAGAAGAATAAATATGAAAGAAACGATATCAACATGCAGTTACTCTTGATCGGTAAAAAGTAAATTTGTAAACACGAGTAATCGAAAAAATAATATGTAGCAATAGAAATGTTATTTTTATTGCAGAAACGGATTTACTTTTGATAAGTGCGATTAATTTTCTAGCGTTAGGCTATGACGGATCATGTTTAAATAATAATTCTTATCGGTATATTCACGACGTTGACGTACTAGTCACGCCTTCGCAACGTGAGATTACACACCTACAGAATCGTTTATTTTCGTTTTTGCTTAGCTCGGCGACTTCGTAGTCGCATTCGCACGAGTCACATGCACACTCGAAGCTGCTGCAGCTTCGAAATATATAAATAAATATAATGGGAGAAAATGAGGAGCGAAAAAAGAAAGGCGCGCGGTGCTGCGTTTTATGTCGAGCCTTGCGCGCGTTCACACGGGACATCAACGTCGCATTATCATTATTATCCTCCGTTTCGATGAGCTCTTTCGAATAATCAAAAAATTACATACATTTGTCTATATACTTTATTTATTTATTTATTTAGTGGCCAATCTCCGAGCTCCGAGCTGCATCCAAATGATGCACTTATAATGATAATAATGACAATAATTCAGGCCATGGCTTCGGTACTGCTGTAATGCGGGAGGAAAGGTCACAGTCGAGAGCAATCTCGCGCCCGAGCTTTGAGAACCGTAACCAGTTCCTCACCGTATTCTGGAATATTTTCATTCCCTATAAATCTCTACGAAAATGATTGCATTTTTTTCTAACACGATTTTCGGACTCGATTCAATTTTCATTTTTTTTTGAGCATTTTTTTTTCGATTGATTTCTCTCGTTTTTTTTCTTCTGATTTTCGTACGTTTTCTCATAGTGCTCCGGAGGGAGGGAACATCCTCTTGCGGAGTTCTCGAGAAAAAGTGGTTAACATACCGACCTCCGGCGACGTTGAAAATCCCTCCTCTCTCTCTCGCTCTCTCTCACTCGTTTTTTCTTTATACCACAAATAACGAGAGTTGCCTCTGTTATTACGCACGATATTTCATCGTCGGCGATTTCCCCCGTTACTCCTATCTAAACCGAGACTTTGCTTCGCTTCTCTCGTGTATATTTTCTTCCTCAGGATCCACTCGATCCGGGAGAGTCTATCGTGCGTCCGATGAAATCGAAAAATGTTTTAGCTCGAAGAATTTTCCCAATTACCTCACAAACATTTGTTTTTTTTTCAACTGAATCTTTTGATTTTTTGGTTTTTTCAATTTAACGACAAATCCAGTAGCTCCATAGACAAGTATGAAGATTTCTGCTTTTCCACGCGGTCAGTCGCGATATATTGAGACATCACAACGTCCGACTATCGAGAACAAACCGAATAACCGCGCCATTCGCGAACAATGACGTTACCAACTGCACCACCATTTTTCTCATTATCTCGATCATTTGGCAATTGTTTGACACTCCACCTACGTGTAGATTTAGCGCAACCGCACGATGCTGGCAGGTATTTATTAAGTCGACAATTTCTCGATCAGCTCTGCTCGCGGCTCGAGAAAGCAACCAAGAAAAAATTAACAGCAAGGATCGAAGTTCATAAGCTTTTGCACATACACGCCGATAAATTGAGCTCTATATACAGGAGTACATGTGCTTAATACGTTATATATTAAATATACAAGCAATGCTGAGCTATAGATTGGCTCTTAGTCATTCCGGCCTCTTTATATCGCGGTCTCGAGCGCGCGGTAGTGGTGTAAGAGCAGCTAGTGCAATCCTAAGAGCAAGGGATCGAAGCAATGGGAGTCCGCGAAGGAGAAAAGGTGATGGTGGTGTGTGCCGGCGAGCGCGAGAGCTCACCTATCTCGGGTTCGCGGTGTGTGGACCGCGAGTTGGCGCCCTTGACAGCGAGCCTTGCCCCGGTCTCGACGATTTACCTCCTCCCATTTTACGTCCCTCGTCTCCACTCCTCCTCCTTCTCCTTCGTCTCCCTCGTTCGAGCGCGGCCTCTTTGTCTCGCGCCACTACTTTTCTCAACGCCTCCACATTTTCCCATTCTACATTTAATTCACCGTAATACCGGAAACTTATTTCTCTCAAAAATCATCCTAATTACGTGTACTCTGAAAACTATTAAGCAAATTTTTCGTTATTCACGGTCAAAGTCACCGTTACGAACTCGAGCAGAGCGCGTGGGCCATGTGGTTAATTCTCACTAATTAGCGAGCTTGTTTTCGTTCACGTGGAATTTCAAACCGAAACATTTCAAAACTGATTTCTTTTCTTTTTTTTTTGAATTTTCATTTTTATAGAAATTATCGTAGCGAACAAGTTTTTGTTCGATGTGTGAAATATGTTTTCGTGGATATAAAAGTTTGATAGTTCTCAGTCTCGAATGATTTTTCGATAGAGACAAAAAATGTTATTTTTTCTGTGAAAACTTGGTGCGTGGACAATTTATGATTTTCATGGTAATTTGTCTAATGAATTCTTTCACTCGCGGGCCTCGAAAAAACACGGGAAGCTAAACAAAATACAATCGGGAGAGCATCAGAGATGATTTTTTTCATTGAATTCAANTTTTTTTTTTTAATTTTCATTTTTATAGAAATTATCGTAGCGAACAAGTTTTTGTTCGATGTGTGAAATATGTTTTCGTGGATACAAAAGTTTGATAGTTCTCAGTCTCGAATGATTTTTCGACAGAGACAAAAAATGTTATTTTTTCTGTGGAAAACTTGGTGCGTGGACAATTTATAATTTTCACATGGTAATTTGTCTAATGAATTCTTTCACTCGGGCCTCGAAAAAACACGGGAAGCTAAACAAAATACAATCGGGAGAGCATCAGAGATGATTTTTTTCATTGAATTCAATTAGCTGAAACGTAGGATGGCGCGTAGTAAACGCAGGAGATAAATATTATATTTAATTAGCCAGGTGGAAAGAAATGGTGAATAATTGACACTTAGGAAAATGATAATGCGAGATTTTCAATGGGATTTCATCATTTTCGAGAAAGCGAAAGTCCTTAAACGTTTTAAATGCGAGTAAAAAATAGACAATAGAAAGTTTGATTTCGTGACGAATGAAATAATAGGTCGAATCTATCGTTTGAATATATTTTCGATAATCAGTCAAATCGTCATTCTCCTTTTTTTCCCAAACTTTCTTCGCCCCAAGAGCTTCGTCGATGTTTGTTTTGTCTCTCCAACAGTCACCAAGACAATACGCCCGAATATCCGTGTCCGTGTGTGTTCTCGTGTGCACGAAATAAATTCTTTCTCTCGTCGTGACTTATCCTGTGGTCCAGTCTGAGAGAATTGTCTTGTTGCATAATTTACATATTCGCTTTATCGATGACTACCGATTCCGGAATTCCCCTGTGCTCTTGTTATTATGTCGACCTCATAAATAACGGTTAATCAGATCGATTACGAAACCGCGTACGATATTTCGAGCTTTTACCATTTTTTTTATTGGCTTTTGGTATCGATCGGTATTTGGTAGCGTTTCCGCATTCTTAGGAGCGACGTAGTGCAGAGAGCGATGAAAACGCGTCATTGATAAAAAATTTGTCAACTCTTTGCTCGCATCACTTATTGAGAAGGAATCTTTCGAGCTGCATCTCATTCTCCGTTACGTGCGCGTCACTGGAAATAATTTGTTCACTAGATTGCCCAATTGCGTGGCTTTTCTCGTGTCCTCGATTTCTTCAGCGCCCAAAACTCTTCTTCTTCGTCTTCCCTAGCCCCTCCTGCTCCTCGGATTTTCTTTATTTTAATTGTCATTCACGTTAAGTGGCCGAAACTTCTCTGGCTTCGTTTGCTCTCTCTCTCTCTCGTTTTTTTCCTTCTTTCTTCTGCTCTCGCTATCTTTCGGTAGAACAAGTCGAGAACAAGAAATCTCCTTGACTTTTCGAACTCTAGTCGCGATCGCTTTGTCACATCGAGAGATTCACGATGATACCTTTTTTTTTCTTGTTCCTTGGACAGTCGATATTTGTACGAAACTTTAAAGTGCCCTTCACTGTGGTAACTACACAAAGATTCTCGTTGTGTGTGTGTTACGAACCTAATTATGCACCGTCGCGTTTATGGTCATCAATCGCGTTCACGTACCGTTTATACACACCTCGTTTGTCTTCGTTACGTCTTTTGCTTTTTCTCCTCATCCGATCGTACACCCCGCGCCGAATCTCGATCTTTTCTCCATCCGATTACGAGGTCAATGATTTTTTCTCCTTGTCGTTGCTCCGGCACGAGGAAAGCAAAAAATTGAAGAGTTTCCTTCGACTTTTAATCATGGAAATGATAGACGTGCTTTGGGTCAAAATGACCCAGTGTGTCTACGAAGAAAACTTCTCATTTTATCGTCAGATTTTTATATCGGGATATTCTTGTGTAAATCTTATGCTTCGTATATGTCAAGAGAATCTTGCGTTTACATACAGAAACCGATGGTCGACGTCTACCTGCGTTTGGTCGCGGATCAGTTTATAAGAGAGTGACTCGTTTGCGATCGCACCGCGTGGCTGGTGGTCGGAGGAAGAAATCCCTGACAACGATAGCACAAAATACACGTCCCGAGAGACCGCAAACGAGATCCGAAACTCTCTTTTTGATCTACAAACGCCGCCATCGTTTTTTTTTGTTTTTTAATTATTATTTCCATTTTTTTTTCATCTTCATATTTTGGAGTCTCGATAATCGTCGTTGCCGACATAACGATCGATCGAGCCTCTCGGGCAACGGGAAAACTCAATCTTGAATGAATTTTCACGACCATCCTCAAAATTCATTCATTTTCGAACATAAATTCGTTTTTCATACTTTTGAGAGAATTTTTCGATAAAATTGTAAATTTTCGGTTTTTTTTTCAATCATTTCGCTTTCGCGTATCAGCTAGATTCCTCGGAGCTTAATAATGTGTTGTAGGTGTCGAAATATTCGAGTGGAATTCTCACTGCTGTTGGCTTCATGACTCGGACGATAAATATTACGCACGAATATTAAGTACCGCGCACATTATTACACGCATTTTCATGCTGATTTATACCGATCTGTATATATAGACAGGTATATGTTTGAGACGTATTTATAAAAGGTATAATAAGGAGTTCACAATATAAAGTTCAAGTGACGTATAGATCGGCCAGCACCGATAGTCCTATTTAGAAACGTTCGATTTTTATCGTTGCTTCGCGATCGGTGAAAGGCTCAACGAGCCGTCAAACGACGATAACGCCTCGCGATTAAGGACACACTTTGATCACCCTATTCCCCCCTTCCACCCTCGCCTCGACCTTCTTTCCCTTTGAATTGTTAATAATGTATCTCCAATCTGGATAATTTACTTTATTTATCGCCCAGTCTTGCCTCTCCATCACTTTTTTCCCCACTGCTGAATTATCTCGCGAAATAGAGCAGTTCGTTTCATTCGAATAAATTCTCATTTGATTCAAATCAGCTGTGGACTTTTTTCTATTTTTTTCAATTTTTTCATTGAAACGAATAATCGCAGTTTTGCTTTCGATTGGCTTAGCATTTTTTTTTTAATTTCAACATATGTTTTTGTTTCTCCGATAAATAACGATCGAAATGAACGATTTTTTACATTGTTCGTCCGATTCCTTCGCGACTGCTTCCCCCTCGAGCTCCCCGCGATCTCTCGCGATCGTTCATTGCACCACCGCAAAAGCGAGTCTTGTGGATAATCGCATCTCGCGCACCAGCACCAAGTAATTCTCCCTGCCACGTGAGATTAATTCGCAGCTCGTCGATCACGTCCCACGTTTCTTCCAACAGGCACTGCTGCCGCGCCGCAGCAGTGAACTCTCTCGCCCATTGGCTCCTCCTTTGCCCGCGAGACGACCATGAACGAGAGAAAGAAAACGCCGAGAGCAGGGGCGGAAAAAGATTATCGAAATATTGATGTCGTGTTGAAAACTCTTGGCATTTTATTTTTCTCGTATCCATCATCGGATTCCTGTCAAATTTTCGTTTTCAAATGATCCGCTCATCTTGAAATATCGCCGCATATTTTTCAATCCCCGATATTACGTTAACTCTTTCCTTTTTAATTTTCGATTCGGGTCAATCGATTTCACACATTCGTCATTTTTTTCGCCCAATTAGCTCGCGCGAGATTAACCGTCGAATAAGCCGCAGAAATGATTTTATTTCTCTAATAAATTAGCCACTTTTTATGTTTTTCCTTGTCCGTTCGCTCGATCTTTTGAGAAAAATTATTTTTTCAATCAGCCTCTCGATTTTTTTTTCATCTTGACATATTTCTCCACGCAGTCGCGATATTCTCTCGTAAGACTCTGCAGCCAATCCGCCTGTACGTGTACAAGTTTTTATACATATATGTTTATATATGAATCGATGGATATTAGCCTTTCACCTTTATGCCATTTGGGATCGTCGTCG
>JBAJMU010000010.1:7205718-7364931 GCA_037952995.1 Hyposoter didymator
AAAAAAAAAAAAAAAAATACTTTCGTTACACCCACTAAAAAGGACTGCTCGCTGGCGACACGTAATAGTAATAACGAGACGAGAAATATAAAATGAAATAAGAGATCTTGCGAGATATACGTTTCGTTTGCTCTCGCGAGCGTAGATCGGTGGCTTTAAAAAATGTGTTGTCGCAGTCGTGCGCACATTTAACACACGCGCCAGAAAAAAAAAAGAAAAAAAATAATGAATAAGAGGAGAAAGAGAAGTCTCACGGATCTGCTCTCAAGATCCACGTGTGTAATACCTTAACGTAAGAGCAGCGCGCAATTGCGCAAGAGGACCCGCGCGGACCAATCGTCCAAGATGCTGCCGCACTGAGAGTCGCGCGCGCGCGCGCAGTTTCTCTCTTTTCTCTTTCTCGCGCGGTTGTATGTACTCTCCGCGTGTAATAAACGAAAGCGACGTCCGAGGACGCAATAGTCGGGCAAACAAATGACCGCGATCTATCAGCAACCGTGATCTAACCTCCCGAGACTCTCGAGATCCTTCCCCTTGACTTTTTCTTCTTTCTTTATTCTTTTCGTGCAATTGCCCTGAATTTTTCGACAAAACTCCATCAATCATCGTTACAAAATCTCCGTTTTTTTCTCCCACCAATAATGAGGAAAAAAAACGCTCATCGTAGTCGTAAAAAACAAATCGTATTACATACTTTTTTGCCAAGAACAAGTATTGAAACGATTCGACGTTGCTGCAATAAATGATGATCGAAGAAAACATGTTGAGGTTTATACGTGCGAACTATAACCTCGAATCAATCACCGCTAACACTTTGCTTACTAATTTTTTTTAATCTTCTCCACGATCGACAATCGATGCTACCGTTTCGTACCATTTTATTATTATTATTATTTTTTTAATATTCCATTTAGCGGCGATCATTCAAGAGAGAAAAAAACATCAAAGAATACCTGCGCTCAATAGGCACCAATAAATCATTCCCAAGAGTTTCGTTATGTACTGCCAAACGTAGCAAAATCGCCAGACCCAAAAATCAGCTGATGCGAATTTTTCGATGTGCAGGAAAAAAAAACTTTAAAACTTCGATCTCATGTTCTGGAAATCGATCAGTTGCGAAAAGAATCTTTACTGATTTATTGCAACGTTCGAATACGACGATTTCCGGTAACAACGGAAATGGCATCGACGTCATGCTTGTCCCTCGAGGACCCAAGAGAGAATTTTCATTTTTTCCAATTTATTATATGCCAAGATCGTGACAAACTCGGAAGAATGACAATTAAAGGTCGAAACTGTTTTTTTAATTTATAAAATATGAGATTTCATTGCAATAATTAATGAAAACGAAAAAAAAAGATCGTACGTGTGGAAAATGACCTCGGATGATTAGCAAATATGAAACTGGCTAATTGTATATTATAATAGTAAATAGGATAGAGCACAAAAGAGCTACTATCTTAATACGGTAGGTACACTAGCGAGATATCACTTTCACGAGGAAGAACATCGTGAAACTCGCGTTCGCACGCTCCCACGGTGTTACGTCTCTCTCTCCCGATCTCGAGCACGCGGGACGAGGATTCCTCCGACGTTTTGCTTGCTCCCTTCCTCCCAGCTTTTATTTTTTGCAAGTACAAACATGCGATGATGAATATTTGTTTTGTTTGAAAAATCAAGCGAGTAAAAAGACGCATTGCATGTACTCTATTTACTATTTTCTTCATGTATACACGGTGCTCCCTCATCTTAACGGGATCGGGAAAGAGTTTGCGAAGAACGCGCCAAAATCATTTCACAAGACGCGAACAAACATTCCCATGCATTTTTTGATACGAGGTGTTTGGCCAATTTGAATTTAATTTCATTTCTTAGTTGGAAAATGTAAATGACTAGAGAAAATGACAATTTTCATAAAAATTTACCTTTTCCGTCGCGGTTTATATTTGGACACCCGGTACACGAGACCATGCAATTTTCAACGTATGCGAACAGCACGAATCACTGAGGAAAATAACGTAATACACGTGCGTTCATTCATACATGTATTTACGATATTTATGGGTGAATTTTTCTTTGAATATTGTTGAAAAATGAACATAGTCGATGTGAGCACACGCGAGAATCTGAATCGCGCATATAAAAGCTCTGAACTCGTTTTATATATTAAGAACAATCGTGAAACTTCCACCGGATTATATCCGTCGGTTCGCAAGCGAGAGAAAGACTAGAGATTTTTTTTCTCTGTTGGTCAAGAGAGAGAGAGAGAGAGCGAGAGAGATCTATTGTTCGATAGACGATAAATCGAGGAGTTCGAGCTTCCGCGTCTTCGTCACGTTGTCGTCGTTGCAGTTCAACTTGGACGACGGATTCGAAGGCGTTCGCGTGGGCACGCTTCACTACCTTGACGTACAGATATGCATATATCGGTCTAAACACGCACATCAGTGCATACGAGTCTTACATATGCTTCGTCAAGTACCAGCAGCAGCAGCAGTACTTCGCGACCAAGTCGAGAATGAAGTTTTTCTCTTCAACTCCTATCGACGTTTCGATCTATTGTTTCGCAGCGCCATTAAAGATTCTTAGTGGACATTTTGCCTTCACGCTCTGTGTGCAATTGAAATTCTATTTTTCACCAACAATTCATTGTTTTAAAAAAAGTCATTGTATAGTTTTCGAGTCTCTCTTAGCGCTCGACCTTTCCCGCTCTTATCAACGCGACGCGGGTTTCTGTTCCTTTCCGGTTCGTGACAACGTCATGCTCGATCTTACGAAATCATCGAGTGCATCGTTAAATTTAACTGCACATTAGATTCGAGTGACGAATAAATAAATTGCCTTTGAAAATTGCGACGTAACAACGATTCGGAAAATTTAGCGTTTTTGCTCTCGGTCCCTGCGATCTCGAGCTTAATTAATTGGAATCAATGCAAAAAGCGAAAGAATTTGAAAGAAATACGAAAAAGTCGCGCATTGCGCGCCCGCGATTACCGGTTACGTCCACGAACAGTAATAACAATAATCGGACGATACACGTGAGCCGTTTTCTTGTTTGTTCGAGCACATGGAGTCGCGAGTCTCTTCTCGGAGATGTTTTCGAATTTTCCTAGCGGTAATTCTCACGCGCCTATTTCCCTCGTCTGTCCCACCGCCACCGCAGCACGCTCGGCAAAACGTCCGTTACTCGAACGCGAACGTATCAACTCTGTATCGCGCGCACATATACATAGAGATTTATAAGCGTGTGGTGGTGGTTCAAGCTCCCACAGCATCTTGTTCTCGTACGCGGAGTCTCTGGTGAAGTTGCCGAGGCAGAAAAGCGCCGAGCGTGGCGAGAGACGTTACACTATGAAAATCTATGCCGGCAGCCACCGACCTCGTAAACATATCGCCCTCTCTCTTATTTTTATCCTTTATTTTTTATTCTTTCGCTACCTCGGAGCACTCTCGTCGACTATGCAAATCGTGCGTCTAAAACTATATCGCGCACTCCTCTGTCCAGGAACGTAGATGCCTCTCCTTTATGCATCCCCCCGTCCCGCGCCTCTCCGTCTCTCTCTCCTCATCCCCTTTCTTGCGTGCATTCGTTATTGGAACGCGCTCCAGTCGATCTACGAGAGCGACGTGCTGGAAATATTCTCAAAGGGGGTCGCTCGAATATCGTATAGATAAATAGATACATAAAAGTTGCTACAGGTATAGCTCGCTCGTACGTGTGGCTTGCTTTATCTATCCGTGTGCAATATACATGTTTATGTGTGTCGAGCAATGAACATTTAACGGCGCAAGGAACACGAGTGAACGAAAGTTGTAATCTGGTATGTCTTATCTTTGAATACCTCGTTCGATTTTTATACGCGCGCTCCTTTTCTTTTCTCTTCCTCTTCTTCTCTTTCTCTTTCTCCCTCGTTGCCCCTTCGCGTCGTCTTTTTTTCGTTCGTGGCGTACAATCATTCTTTCGGAAGATTTGTGACTGCCAACGGTTTCATTCGTCGTGCCATACATTTTCATCGTAGCACTTTTTCTTGTTTTCTTCATAGAGAGTTTTTTTTTATTTAATTTTTTTTTAACCAAGTTTCTTCAACTTCATTGCTTGAGCAATTAGAGAAATTTCACGGTGCCCGTTACTCAACAAAAGCGTCGTTTATCCTCCGGCCTCTCTCGCCATGTTTTCTCGAATATTTTTCATTCCCATTTCTTTTCGTTTCGATAAGTCTCGTGCGTGCGTGGGCGTGTGTGCATTCGTGTGCCTCGCGAAATGTTTATTCATTTGCAAGGAAATGCCGCAATCCTCGCGCGCGCGAGGTCTCATCGCGCTCGCGATGCTCGTAAAACGCGCGCGCCTTCGATTCAACTCGCGCTCCTTTACGTATCATTCGCCTCGCGCGCGGTAACGAAGCAACCAGCGATGCAAATTCAAATGCAGCTCCGAGGGACACGAGGCCACCTAGCCCCGAGAAGTCCCGCGGAAGATCCGCTTCGTCGTTTATGTTTTATATATAAATATATTTATATGCACTAGTGACGCGCAACATCTCCTCAGCGCCATGTTTGCTACTTATTCCCTTTCAACCGAGAGATCCGGAAACCTGATTCGCCATGCACGACCACAAGGAAAACGATACTTTATAGGAATCCACGTTGCAAATGAAATTGGCGCAAAGAAAATAACCGAGAACTCGCTGGGAATTGAGAAAGAGCAAGAAAGGAGAGAGTTGTCTCTACATTTTCAAACGAAAATTAAAAGACAACGAAACGAGATTTAGACTCGCTGAATCCCCGAGAGAATGGCCAATGAGGAATCGGGACTACTTCGAGCTCCTCTTATCTCAAGAAAACATTCCATTAGCCACGACGACCTCTCCACCAGACAGAAACGTTCCATTCTTGAAGCTCGAGTTCCCAAAAAAAAAAACACTTGACTTCGTTTTATCGCGTCTAATGATTTTTGTACGAAAATATTTCTGCAACGTTTTATATCCGAGCGAAGAATATTCAACGAGTCAAGTTCCTCGGTAGGTTTCTCATGAGACAAGATACTGCTTAGGTTTCGTTTACTAACAATTGGGCCATTCACGGAGAGCGCAGCCTCGCGAATGTCCCGGTGGGCCGAAACTTTCGTTTTCTCTAACAACGCTCACGCAGCCTCGCTTGTCCGCGACGACGATCTACATTCCTTTCCGTTCCACACTAGTTTTATTTACAGAGCGGTGCACACGAATGTATGTAAAGATAGAAACACATGTGTGTGTGTGTGTGCATGAGGATCGTAATGTTTCGCTCAGTTGGCTGGTTACCGTGTTGCTGCGGAAGGATCGCGCGCAGTGAACGGTTCCTGCTGCTATGTGTCGGTGAAACAGAATCTCGTATGTACAGGATTCGCGACGCGGTGGCTTATGCCCTCGTAAGTAGAGAGTTCCACCATAATGAGTGGGAAGTTCGTGAGTGCAAGCAAAACGCCCCGAGCACGAGGGCAAGATCGATTCCACTCTCGTGTGCTGAGGTCATCCGGTGCTTTTCGAAGCGACATGTGAGAAACGTATCTCTTTACCAAACTGCTGGCTTCTTCCACTCTTCTCTTTATTTTTCCTTCGTTGGTCGAGCGGATTCGAGTAACGAGGCGGGGAGATGAGTGTTCGAAGGGATGCGCGACAGGAGAGTAGGGCAAAGTCGTGGCGAAGCAGCTGTTGATTGATCGCGCATTGAGCGCTTATCGGTATGAACTTTGGCGAGGCTGTGAATATTTATCTCGTAACTGATTGCCTCAAACTTTCCTCCGTCCTTTCTACTTGACATGGAGTCGCTAATAATCGTCGATCAGCCATTATGATGTCGAAGATCGAAATCAACGAGTCCGCGAGGATGAAATAATTTCAATCTCGCGATAAATATTGCGTGGAATGTCGATGCACTGTCGCTGCTGCTGCGACGTTGGTGGTCCAAGGAGACACTTTGCATATGTATATTTATGTCCTTCTCACTACAATAAGCATCAAGCTCCGGGGCCACACTCCGCAAGACATTGATTCCCTTGTGGCGTGCTTTAAAAATTGTTGGCGTGTGCCACTTCGTGGAGGAACTATACGAAATAATGAGACATGCAGCTGATGTGTACGACATCGCTGCTGCTGCTGCTGCTGCTGCCAACGGTTCCTCCGCGCAGCCTCGCACAACTTTCCTTCCACATCACATCCAACTTCCTCAACCCGCGCGCGCACTCTTCAACTCTTTTCTTTTCTTTCTTCTTCGCGAGACTTGTCTTTTGCTTCTCTCGCTGCTGGGTCATCATCCATGCATATGGAGGATTCTTCGAATCAATAATCGATCCATCGCTATGCACGGAATTCGTCGTTCGCCGAGTACTCAAGGGCTCTTTACGTATTCCACTTCGTGGACAAACCATACGAAATAATGAGACTCGCGAGACTCGCGAGGTGAGACAGACGCGGAAATAAAAAACGAGCGAGGGGAAGAGACACACGCCAATCGATCGCTTCCCAATGATCTACCCAATTCGCTTATTTTATACTATGCACATCGTTAACGATATCCACCAACTTTCCTTCCCCTTTCACCTCGCCATCGTTTATTCTTTTGCAACCATTTCCTCCGCGATGCTTTTGTTCTCCGACCCGCCGCCTGCTCTGTTGCTTCCTGCGCGCGCTCGTTTTCTCTTCAAGCTCGCAAAACCGTGCGCTCCGCGAAACAGCAGCTCGTGATCGACCTTAACTCTTATTCCCCGAGAGACCTTCGTCGCATGTGCATCCAAAGTCACGAAGGTCATCGGATGTGTGCATACGCTAAATCCCCGACGACGACTCGCTTTATCTCCTCCTCATCCGTGCACTCAACGTCTCCATTCCGATTACAATGAGACTCCATAAACACTGCTGCGCGCGGGACGTGTGTAGAAATGACGTTTAAAGAAAAGTAATGTCTCTCCGCATCGCTGGAATGTCCTCGAGGTCATCGAAGGTCGTTTTAACAGAAAAAAAACTACCGGTAGCTCCGACCGAATGAAAAGTTTTTCAGGCTGCACT
Organism: Hyposoter didymator; assembly: GCA_037952995.1. Classification (NCBI taxonomy): domain Eukaryota; kingdom Metazoa; phylum Arthropoda; class Insecta; order Hymenoptera; family Ichneumonidae; genus Hyposoter; species Hyposoter didymator. The sequence goes on from JBAJMU010000010.1 coordinate 7,212,762, forward strand.
CGTGTCCGCGAAATTCAGGCTCTTTGGCCATATCTCCGGATCTGGATCAAGAGTTTTGATGGCATAAGCCAAGAATGAGAGAAAGAATGTTTATCGTTACAAAAATTGCCCTTCGTACATCAAAGGGAGTTTTATCGGAGAAGCAGGCGAAGAAGCAGGACATCGCTACAAATCACTGGTAAAAACGGTTATTCCTGAAGCTCGAGGGTCAACCCAAGCCCGTCAACCCACTAACTGCGTCTCATCTCGAGGGACGCATCTCTCTCTCTCCAGATTCCGACCTTCGAGTCGCTCTCCGTGGTCAAGCTTGCTTCTGCTCTCTCTCGTGCCCGCGGTTTATCTTATGCGTCGGAGAATCCTCACGTATGCTCATCGTACAGCTATATCGTCACCAGTTTTGTGTACCATATATTCGAGGCATTTGAGAAAGAAGAGAAGTTGAGCGCACCAAACGAAAAAAGTCGAACGGTACACCCTGGCAACATTCTTCTCCATCGCGCTCTCTCGTATATATTTCGCCTGCTTCCACATAGAGTAGCACGATCTTTTACGTATATACATGCTCGTCGCTTCTTCTTCTTCTTCCTCATCCTCTTATTATGTTCCTCGACGTCCTATCGCCCTCTCCTCCTCCATTCTCCCTCGGCTCTCGTGCACATTGGGCCAAACGATATCGTGGCCAGATATCATCTTGTCCCGCGCGACTCCGGGTTCGGGTGAGACCGGTCACGAGTCCTCTCGCGAACGCTCTTTTATTTTGTCTCCTTCNNNCTCCCCGTCTCTGCTGCTGTCGTCGTTTTGGTTCTCATCAATCGAGGAGAATATACAAATCTCGATCATGCGGAATAATACGAGCGACGAGAATGTTCGCCTCATTCCGGACGCATCCCCGATTACATTTTCGTGGACTCTGGAACGGGAATTTTTTTGTTTTTCGTCGAAAATTGTTGCATTTTCGATTTTCAATTATTCTGAGTCGTTCGCGTGCGTGCTGCTGGTCCTTTTTCTCGGTGCGACTCATCGCGATGCTCCAACCTCGTGCATCTCACACGCTTCGCATCCTCGAGCGAAAAAGTCCTGCTATACTATTAGCGTAGCTCGAGTTAACGCCACTATCGCCTGGCGCAAAAGTAACGTTCCATATTTCACTGTGAATGACGCATGCGTCGGGGGAGGAGAAAGAGGGTGGCTGGTCCCGCGGGCACAGCCTCTCTGCACGTTGGCTTCTTCTCCACTCGCCGTTGATCCTCTCTTAAACGCCTCGAGCTAGAGACTCTCTCGCACACCGACAAACAAACGCTCGTGTCTGCAAAAGCGGCTTCTTCACTGCCGCGGACCGTTACCTAACCTTCCTCCACCTTTTTCGCCGCTTCTCTCCTTCGTATTCCCTCTCTCTCTCGCGGTCTCGATCTCTCTCCTTGCCTCCTTCGCGCCACCTCAATCGCCGCGGATCAACCTTTTACACCTTCATAAGCCGCAGAACGTTCAACCACGCATATACTCCTTTTTACGACCTTTCTTTGTGTCCGGCAAAACGCGACTAGAAAGTTTTCGAACTCATCAGAAATGATGCTGCAATAAGCTGCATAAATGAGACGTTTCTAAGCCATTCGCGTATCCATTCTTATCATCCACTAGCCCATCAGAAAAATCTCAGCGTCTAATCTCCTTTTTTAAGAATATTACACCTCGAAACATTACGACAAATCTAATGAAACGACTAGAAATGCTGAGGGAGCTGACGAACTCGCTACATTTTTACATAATCCTAAAATTGTGCCCTAATTTTTTTTTTTTTACCGATTCTGGTAACCCGGGGTCATAAAAGACCCCAATTTTGAATAATTCACATCTCCGGTAAAATTCAACGAAAAACGTTCAACTCGGGCTCATTCTTTTCGTTTTCTAATGCAGGATCACGTGAGCCTGAGGCAATTTTGCTTCAATTAAGTAAAAAAATTATTTAAAAAATGCGGTAAAAAGATAAAAACCGAGCGAACGAAGGGAAAAAAGGGCGCGGGATTTAAAGTCGCATGGCGGGGCTGTTTTTGACTCCTGGTTACCGTTCTGGGATACGATGATCCACGCAATCCGCACGATTTTTAAGGGCCTGCTTCAATGTTTCGCAAACGCGCAGCAGCAAACTGGTCTCTCGCGCGAACGATGTCGAAGAACGCTTGATGGCTAAACCGCGAGCAGTTGTGAAAACAAGCGCGGTCGAGTCTCGTGCTCGTACACAAAAATTTTGTAATCCTCCGCGCATCTATGCGCCTCTTATTCTCATGCTCCTAATGCGCAGGATGCGTGTTGTACGCATCACTTGTGGCTGAATTCTGGTCGGTAAGGAGCGCGCGACCGCACATAACGTACACGCACACATATATATCTCGAAATGATAAAGTACCGTGGGTCGTTGATCGTTGATCGAAAATAAGCGGTTACATATCGAATCGACGTGCGCGCGCGCGCGCGGATACCACAAACTCGAATATAGGAGGAGGATCCCGTTTTGCCAACGTCTATTTCACCTCGCGCGCGCGTATATTCTTTCTATATCTTTCGTTCTCGATCGGCTGCTCGCCAAGAAACAAAACGAGAGAAAAGGACGCGGGGACGTGGTGAACACCTTCGCGAAAAGTAGGCAGGGCGCGTTTTATACCCGAACAGCAGGATATTCGACGCTTAAACGTCTCTGGTTAACCATAAGATTCTACGCCCATCAACGAGAGAGACATTTATACCGCGCAGTGCGGCAAAAAGGGAAAAAAACAACAACAACGAGAAACAGTCGAGATTGCCTGCTCCTCTCTCGATCTCCTTGCGAAAGGGATCGAACCAGGTTTTACGTCATTATTCCAAGGGACACTCGCTTTCTCATTCGCGTTTCCCTTTTTTTTGTTCTTTTTCTATTTTCGGTTAGACCGAGTCATCGCCCGTGACCGGGATTCGCGGAATTGGGTCGTTAAAGCGGCTCCACTGACCCAGACTTGTTATTCGCACCCTCTAAAACCGCAGCGTCGTAAAACAACGCACCGAGGGTTACCAAGAGATTTTTTTAAGCCTCGACGCTCTGCTCTCTCTCCTAGAGAAAGCGTTCGTTCCCGAGCGCGGTCGGCTTCTCCTCCGTCCAGCAACTCCATCCAGTTTTATCATCATCGCGTTACAATTCTCTTGACAGACTTTTATAAGCGCATGAGTCGTAAACTTATGGAAATACTCGAGCAGGGCTTCATTTTTATTCAGAAGCTCGCGATGTATTTTGCATATTCGACTGAATTTTCCCAAGCAATTTTGTCGCGAGAAGCCAAGCTCCAGATTTTATTGAACTCTTAAAATAATAAATTCTTAAAATAACTTGGAAGAAGGAAAACAATGAAACGCGACGACGTTGACGAAGCGTCGATATCCGATGTGACTCTCGAACTTGCAACATCCAACGTAGTTTCAATAACGAGCTCCCGGTACTCGGATTTCCGAGGAGCACGTAATAAAAGGACAGAAGCGCATCAACGGTAGCGCTCCGTTCTCGACGTGACTCGGTATATAATAATTCATCGACTTCTACGAAATATAGCGGCAAAAGCCGCTTTGTCATTCCGTGTGTCGAACGGCTCTTTTCACTCAGCATCTAAAACCGCTCTGCTCCGACCAACGCGTCAATCTCCGATCCTCTTTCTCAGCATCTCCTCCGCACAACAAAGAATCCTCATAGTTTCTTTATTCTTCGACCATTTTACACATTCTTTCCTCATCCTCAAAAGATTTTTGTCACTGCTCTATGCTCTGACCTCTTCAGACTAAATCGCCGCTTCACACTCGTCGAATCAGTCTCTAAATTTTTCTATAAACGTCATCGGAATTAACCCCAGAACGGTGATCGACCCGGGGTCAAAAACACGACCTGCAGGTGACTTTGAATCCCGCGCCCTTTCTCTCTTCGTTCTCCCGTTTTTTTATCGTTTCACCGCACTTTTGACTAATTTTTGGACTCCGAGCAGAATTGCTCCGGTCTCGCGTGTTCCTTCATGAAAAAACGAAAATAATGAGCCCAATTTGAACCCTTTTTGTTAAATTTTACCAGAGATATGAATTTTTCAAAATTCAAAAATAAGGTTATCGTTCTGGAGTTAAATTTCGTTCGTGTTAGATTTTCGACGCGCCAGACTCTCAGACTAAATACAAAAGCTCTGTTCCTCCCAGAGACATCTCGCAAATCGATGTATATCTTAACCCATGGTGTATTATAACGTACCGTGTGGCACATTGCCATTACCGTTAGCCACCGTTGAGACTCTGTTCGTGAAGAAGAAAAAGACCAAGAATAAGCGAGGGAGTTTGCTGCGATGATATAAACGACTAGAAAGAGATAATGCCACGGAGGAAGAAGAAGAAGACGTTAATTTATTACTCTCTGTTTAGAAACGTCTCAACTTGACATTACAGAAATGAGGTTGGTTGTTAAAACAATTGATAATTAGCCACGATATTACGAAAAAGTATTGACGGACGTGTGGAATTTCTAAAGAACGAAAATGCATTTTTTCCCCAAAAATTCCAAAGGAAATGATCGACTGTAGAAACTCGCGCGTTTTTATACCTTTACAAGGGCCAATCATCGAGTGCAATTAGACAGATTATGAGGGGATAAAAAGCCTCGGAATAGCCAACAAGGAACATGATATAATTGAATGTGCATTGAAAAACACATGGAATAATAAATAAAAGATAAATTCTGCTTGGAGGATACGAGAGAAAATTAGACGAACGAATGGCACTTGAGAGGAAGTTCACGTATGTGTTTTGCCCATGGATATCCTCCCATCACCGGGGATTGCAATTGTAACGAGGAATTATGGGGTTGAGCATAAATACACGTGGAAAATGGTGCCGGGCGTTAACTCGAGCAGCTTAGAAGTTACTCAAACGAGCTTCGAAGTGTCGAAAACATTTTTGGGAGAAAAAAAAAACATTTCCGAAGATTAACAAAAATGACGTGAAAAAAAATTCGAAAAAAACCGAAAAATATCTTGAGTGCTTTTGTGAAAATAGTTTTTTATTCGGAGTTGATCTTAAGTTTCAATTCCCACGAATGTCGTTTCGTGTCAAAGTCTCGATCAGGTCTGATCGATCTGGATCAGACGAGTATTTAACGCACCGCTCGCGAATCTCTCGTATCTGAACGTCAAAACGTCGAATGCTCGAGCGAGCAAACGTGTATAATCGTATCTAAATTTCTGCAACTTCCGGCATACCAGACGAGAGAGAAAGAGAGACAGAAAAAAAAAAGTTGAATTTTGTTCTTCTTCATTTTCGTTCGTTGGCTCTGCTTCGTCTCTCGATGCTTATCGCGTCGCGTCTTGAAGGAGATACGGCCAACACGCTGAGGATCTTCGTATTTCGCTCGGTAGACAGACCGGACGACTCCCCACATCGAGACACCAACTCACACACATTACTTTGTTCGTATATTCGCTCGCTTTAAGTGGAAAGATTTGTCGGTGGTCAGACACAGTTTTTAACCAAGCTCTCGGAGTAAAACGAGTAGCCAGCGAGGAATGAACGACTTCCTGCGCTTCGCAGATTCGAGCAATCTCCTCCTTTTTTCCTCCCCAATGAATTTCGTCGAGCAACACTTGAGAAAAGAAGAATACACTCGCGGAAATTGCTCAAATTAAACGAGAATTATTTTCAATCGCTATAAAAATCATAAAAATTCATGATAATGATGAAATTTTTTTAAAAATAATCACAACATCTCCCAAAGGAAAACAATAACCGTAATGAGCCTGGCAATTATAAAATTTCTCACAACAAAATAATACGAATGATCGCATCTCCTGAAAAATAATATAAAAATTACACCCGAAGCAGATGCGATCGAAAGAGGAGAAATGATAAATTGCCCGCGGGCAATTATCATAAATATCCAGAGTGCAGTCATCTTCGCGTTTCCTCTCATCCTAAATAATTTCCTATGCAACCGAACGATCGAAAAGACTCGAAAGAATATTGTTTTTTTTTTCTTCTTCCTCGTATACTCTCGTTAGCCAAGGTCACTGTCGAATTATGCTTCGCTCGTGAGTGAGTAACGAGACACGGACAAATGAGGCCATTCAAAAATAAGACTCGGAATGGAGGGAAAAAGATAAAACATTTAAAATAGAACGAGTGACCGGAGCGATTAAGAGAGAGCCCGTTAAATGTTGAAAGAGAGGAAAGAGGGAAAGAAACGCGAAAGAAACGTAATTTAAATACCATATTTCTTCGAGTCATTAAGCCAATTATCCTTACTTAGCGGCTACACTCTGGATCGCTCGACGAATGGCAATTATAAGTCTTTTATCCCGGGGCTTTTTTACTGTTTTGTTTTCTGTTGTTGTGAGCTGGTGCGCTCGTACGCTTATTACAGAGTCCGAGCCAGCTGTGCCCACAGCCTGTAAAAATAAACAACTGATAATTAAAATAATACAAATGTTTGATTGCATGCGCGATAACGAGTCAAAAAACCTTCTTCAACTTTTCGATACAGATTCGATGCTGCGAATCTGTATCGAGGATACAAAAATGGAAAATTCTGCTGGCTAATCGAACGAAATGCCAATGATCAATTAATTCATATAATTGGACGTTATTCCCGGAAACGTTTGATTTCTTGGTAATTATTGCATAGCCGCATGTGCTCTCGCGGGCTGAATATGTAGCAGGAAAAGAAAAATAATTCTCTTCCCGTCATTCCCATTGACGTGTATTTATTACTCGAGCTTCGACACAAATGGACTGATGTCCCGTTGAATATTCCAAGCACCATGTCACAAAGATTGAGAGATGACGGACACACTGGACGCGCGATTCGATACCGTTCTATCTCTCTCTCTCTCTCTTTCTCTCTCGCGATCTTTTTTCTCGTGTCCTCGAGCGAAGGAGAAAAAAGGAGGATGCTGGATATAAAATGGCTGTGAACTCTTGACTATTACGAAGAGTATAAACTTTGTGTTGTGCCAAGATCGAGTTCTTTCACGATTTCTCGGTTATTCGTTGCGCTCGAGGCCGATCCCGTGACCTTTATGCCGCAGGGCCCTCTCTCCACCGACGACAACCACGACGACAACGTTTCGAACTGCCTCTGTGACACTCCCGATAAACGAGAGGACGACGACGACGACTCTCAAGGCGCGAGCCGTCGACAAAGAATTAAAAAAAAAAAAAGAAAAAAAAACGAAAAAAAAGAACCGCAACAAAAATTGTTCTTAGACGCGCGCAGCAACAGAGAGAAAAGCGAAAAAAATATAAAAATCGCGAAAGAAGAGAACGAGCAGAAAGATGCGCGCAAGATATTGCAACGCTCCAGGCGAAAACGCGTCTTGGATGTGCAAGCGACGCGCGTGGACCGTAGCAAGAAGTGTCAAAGGCGAAGATACCGGGACTCGCTTCCTGGAAGGTCGAGACCGGACAGCACAGACGCGACCACAACGACGTTTAACTCGCCATCTATCCCTGAGCAAACCTCTTCCGACACTGACGATTACCACCGCGCAACCATACGTACAAATACTCAAATATCGGAATAACAAAACGAGCGGAAAATACTTGGCCATCGCGTATTAGCTGAAGAAAAAATATTGCGTTGCTTTTTTTTTATCAGAAATATGAAAATTCGCCTTTTAGCAATTTCTCTATCGTCGAATTTTGAAATTAAACCGAAGAATTTCGGAAATTTAATGCAATGAATACTCCACGTAGCTCAAGAAAGAAATTGTGGGAACCCGAGCGTAGAATCAAGAAAAAACTCAAAATGTCTGACACTTATTCGCTTTTTCTACTGCAAGGAAACAGGGGAGAGCGAAAGACACGTTGACGCACAAGGGAACGTTTCTCTCATTACATTCCGAGGAACGACATCTGTTCCTGCTCGTTCCGCGTTCCCAGCGCAACGGAGAATCCGCTTCGCTCGCTCGCGCTTTTCTTTGCCCCTTCCCGGTCACCCATACACGAGAGTAATTGCCATATCGATTGCGAGTATTTTTCCAGTGCAATTTTTCCAGTAAAATTTACAATTAAATATTTTATAATAATTGAGAAAAAATTGAGAATGAAATGGATAAACGTAAAATGAGAAAACAGATTCGATGCTAAAGTCGCGTTTGCAAAGAAAGCCTGTGCATGGAAAAGTTTAACGACAGTTTCGCGACCTCGTCCTTCACATCCTCGGAACTGAACGACCGAGAAGAATCTCTTTCATCGAAGCGAACGTATATCGCACTCGGTTTTCCTCCGCGTATTATATTGATACATATATACACGTATTGCTATATACACTGGTTCGCAACCACATCAACAGGTTAACCGTAACGCACCTGAGCAAAAAACTCGTCCCCGGCATTCCCCGATGCGTATGGGCCACTGGCAACAAGCCCGCGTATCTCTATACACACAGCATCTTTGCTAATACCGCACGGAGAGGAGAAAAGAGGAGTCTCTGTTGATTCCTCGTTCTCTGTCAGGGTCTCGGTCGTTTCCCAGAGCAAATCTCCCCATCGTCGTTCCTCGAGATCTGTGCAATCCACACGTACGTGAATACCTCTCTTTCCTCTTTTTTAAACTAAAAATTAAATTCCCCCCAGTCCACCTTCTCGTTGAAACGATTTTTATTTCTTTTTCCCATAAAGAAAAAAAAATTACTATTACTTTATACTCATTAATATATGTTACGAAAGGAGAAAAAAGATTTTTTGCTCGTAAAGTTTGTTGCCACAAATTTGGTCCACCTTTCTCGAATGATTTACGAAAATGGGAATAACGCGAGAAAAAATAAACGAGGGAAAGATTCCGTTTCGTTTTTTGCAGGCTCGTAAAAAAATGAAAGACGGTGGCGCATCCCACAGTCCTCTCTGCATGTGTGTAGCCGCTTTTCGTATATCTACCGAGAAATTTATGCCCCACTCCTCGCCGCGCTCAACCCAAACGAGAAATGTACCGGTATATTTGCACGCGATCCTTTTCATCATTGCCCCTCCCCGCGCTTTTTCCATCCACCTAAATGTACACACATTTATACATATTTATACCCGCTTTACCTGGTTTCGCCTTCGTTCTTAATTTGCGGACACACCAGTCCAAACATTCCACCCTTTCCCAACGACGACAACCAGAAGCCTGCTCCTCACACAAAAACACCAACCAGATTCCGTTTATTCATTATCCACTGCGATTCTTTAGCACCAAATTGACAGAGTTTATTATGCACGAGATTTCAATTACAAGCTGCGCAGCAGATTTTTCTCATCGCACCGAACATTCGATTTTCTTTCCAATCGAACTTTCAACGAGATTTCTGTTTTTAAAAAAATGTTACGATAACGCAGAAAGTGCTGTTAATTAATTTCACAACGATTATTTATTTCCATAAAAGTGAAAAAATAATGAATGAATATTCGTGATGATAATTCGTCGAGTTAATTCACTTTTAGACGATTCTATTAAAGAGGATTTTATGGGATCTGAGAAGAGGTTTTTTGACTCGTTGCTCACTGGATGCTTTCGCGATGACGTTCACCGCGCGGCAACAAGTTCCCGCATGTATGTCTGACCCTTCGAGTTCTCGAACGAGCTCCTCGCTCGCCCCACAACGCAGCAACTCGACGTTTCTCTCTCGCGAGGGTCCCGTCGAGCAACGCGATTAGAAATTCCTTTTTCCGCACATACACACATATATATATATGTTTATGTATAAAGAATACTTGTAAGCGAAAAGGAGCGCCGAACCACTCTACGCGTCTTCCTTTTATACCCTCTATCTCTCGTCTCGACGTTCAATTCTACACGTTCGTTGAATACTAGAGAGAGAGAGAAAGAAAAAGAAAAAAAAAAGGTTTAAGCCCCTGGCCCGCATCGGGGCTGCCGGAAGCCGGCAGGTGGGATGCAAATTATTCAATTAACGTGCGAACCCTAAGGCAGGAGTGCCTTGAGAACCCAGAAATTCTAGTACAAATATATTATAATTTATACGAATAAAATGGCGACTACAGAAATGAACCCTTGAGATTCGATTAAACAATTTTGAAAAAACCAAAATTATCATTACAAAAAATTAAACTTTGACGCAACAAAACTCAATATTTCGTTTTCTAATTCTCAATCTCTTGATCAGACTTTGAAATAATTTTGCCAAATAAATTATTTTGCTCACTTTCAGAATTTCTTTCCAAATATATCGCCAGAGTGCAAATCCGAATTCTATCTTGAAGGATAAAGAAAGCAAATGCGTTTTCTGCGAATTCATTGTGAACGTTTGGCAGCAAGAAAGAAAGCAGAAGGGCGGGGGAGGGGTTGGGAGAAAAAGATTGAAATGGACATGAAATAATAGGCTTTAGCACTGCTGTATCTACTCGAGGTATCTCTTGTATAGAGATGCATGTACCTCTAGTATTTATAGTGTATGCAATGCATTTATTACATCACGGGATGCATCTTCGCGTTGTGGCCGAAGGGCAAGAGACTGTGTGTGCACCTCGAGGCGGTTACACGAAGATATGTAGAGAGGGAGGAAGGGAGGGAGGGAGGGAAGACAGGAGAAGAGAGAATGCAACGATAGCTCGTTGACACTTTGATTGGCAGTTCGGGGTGCGTATCGCGAAACCTTGGCGCCCTTTCTCTCTCTTTCTACCTCAAGATCATTTATCTTACGAAACTACGACGCGACACTGTCTATAGTTGCAATTGAAAAATCTCGCCGTAGTACATAACAACATGTGTACATATATGTGTGTATATAAATATATTATAATTGCGAGTAGAGTCTCGGGAATTTGCGCGACAACTGGAAACAGTCCGAGAAGATAGTGCAACGTAATTGGCGACGCGCGTTCCTGCTTCCCCAACGAGATGTGCAACACGTGCACGTGGAACAAAAATGCACAAACATGCATTTTTATTATATCACAACGGGAATAACGTTTGAAACAATAATTAAATCGTCGACGAAATAGTTTTTGTTCGATAGATCGAAAACTAGGAAATTTTTTTTATTAATTTTCTTTTTTTTTACGAGCCTGACGATTCCAAGCCTCCGTGCATGATTCTGTCGAACTAAAAATAACGTTTCGGACGCGAGCAATATTCAACACCTACGGCACCCACTGCACACAGCTATAAATTTATGGGTTATCCATATTCATATATTTTTACAAGTTGCTTCCGCCGCCCCCGTTCAATCCTCTTCCACCGCGCGATCACCTTCCATGTGTATATACTTTTTCACGTATATATCGGACATCTCCGCTCTCTCGCACCCGGGCTAAAATAATCCACGTCTTTCCATCTCTCTCTTTCTCTCCCTCGTTCTCTTTCTCTTTCTTTCTCCATATTGAGACGCGTGGACGAGTTCGTCGACCTGCGGGTGAGCCAGAGAGAAAAGGATATCGCCACTTCGCATACTGGACGAGAGGATAGGATTATTTTTCAGCATTCAATATCCATGTATTTATAAAAATCGAACATCGGATTATATTTAGAAATATCTGCCAATTATCCAAGATTTATTCTCGTCAATATATAAAAAAAAAAATTCAACCGTCTAACGTGTATGAATTATTAAGATGAACAAAAAACGCGATTACAAACTTGAAATTGTGTCTTTCGATCGAACGGTAAATTTCTAAACGAGCTTCCATTAGAATGACGGAGAATAATTGCATAAACGGTATTTTTACCTTCCAAAAAAACTCGGAGACAAAATTAATCTCCAACTTGTTAAATCATTTTACACGAAAAAAAAAATGAGCTGTGAAATTTACAGTTTTTTTTCCATCAGCCTCTGCCAAGGCACGATCAATATTTCGGCCACGAATTTTTGCAAATCATTTTTATCCCGGCGAGTGTAGTTTTGCATACAGTGAATAATTGGCAGGAAAAAAAGGTTGGAATTGTTTTAGATCGAGCAAGAATTAACATTCCGTACAATCGGATCGATTATCGATTTATTTGTTAAATAATTAACGTGTGGAGTTTGGTTTTTCGTCAAAATAATTGCTTATCTCTTGGACATTGAAAATAAAACGGTCTCCGCGTCTCTTGGAAGGACGTTTTAAGGCATCTACAACGACATATTACATCCTGCAGTACAAGTCTTTAATACACGCGTCCGCACGAGCAGATTCGATCGTTTACCGCACACAACGATGAAAAGTCTCCCGTCCTCGTAACTTTGCTCGTCGAAGAGACGCGATCTTCTCTGCTGCCCACACGCTTCGACACTTTATTATGTATGTGTGTGTGTGTATGTTGGAAATGTTACTCTTCCTCTTGGTTGAGTTTGCTGAAGGTTCGGCGATCTCGACGACGTACGCGTTAACGCAAAACAGAGAGAGAGAAAAGTTTGCACGTATAAATGCAGTTTGGCGAATGCACACACTCGAAAGCGATCAGTGAATATCGCGACACGGCTACCGGTCTCGTAACGGCCTCGTATCACGCGTCCAAACCTCGAGTCAGAGAGAGAGAGAGAGAGAGAGAGCAAAGAGGCTTTTCTCCCTCGCAAATCCCACGCGCGGCTGTGCAATTCGATGCACGACACTTTGCAGGGGCCACTCTCGTCGTCTCGTATGTATAAATTGACCAAACGTACATATCGACTTCAGCACTTTTACATTTTTCTACGTTCGCACATTCCTTGGCCATTTTTTCAATCCCTCCCTGCCTTTGCTCCTTCTCCGTCCAACGTTTTTTCTCCAGATCTTTCGAGTAGATGCAGTCAAACGAATGGGTTAACCATGCAAAGAAAGAGACACAGAGAGCGAGGGAGAGCAGAGACGAAGAGGGCGCTAGAAAAATGAATAAAACGACAAACAGTCCATTTGACCTTTATTCTCGAGAAAGTAGAAAGGTTCTCGAAATTTAAAGCCATACTGCTAACGCAGGTCGAAAAAAATTTGAATTATTTCAATAAAGTTGGTTTTATAATGAACGAATTATTAATTAACCAGTCTAGAAATTGCTTTTCTCCTCTAAATTTCTTACCGCGCGGATTTTGATGAATTCACGGCCTTTTGCGCAGCGACCAATATTTTCCTCCATAAATCTTCGTACGTGTGAAATTTAGTTGCGCTCGATTTAAATTCGCGATATAAATATACAACCGTAATTCACGAATCATGGCAATTAATTAACCGCGTCATCCGATTCCGATTTAATCTGACACATCTCTTTCTCTCACACTTCTCCGGCCGCTGAATATCTACAAAACGACAGAGAGAGAGAGAGAAGCCACGAACATTGCATTACAAACTCCATCGACGATACGTACACAGCGCTTAATATTTCTTGTGCACCGGGTAGCGAAGACACGTGGTTTGGCTTCCGCATCGCAAAAGTCGTTCGTTTATTCGATCCCTCGACGAGGGCGCACCCCTCATCAAGTTTCTATCAAGTTCTTCCTTTCAAAAGTCGTTTTATGCACTTATATACAACCATGTACATATATAGAAATGTATGTGTACATACAAACGTATAAAGGTGGATATGTGGTCGATATACGATCAGGGTTTAGTGAACGGGGGCAAAAAAAATTGCGGGGGCACGACGAGTGATCGCTGCTTCTTACGGAGGCTATATACCACCGGAATAATTCATGGGGGCCCAAGATTAAAGTCGATCTCGTAAGGATCTCTTCCTCTTTTCTCCCGCTGTTTGTTTCTTTTTCCACTTTATTTTTTTCCTCCATTTAATTTATTTTTTCTTTCGATTTCTTCGTCTGCACTCGCCATCGCTCTTACGTTTGCCCTCTCCTCCGTTATACGCTCTTTTTTTGTTGCTTTTTTTCTCATTTCGCAGCATCTCCATTCCCTTCTTTGATCCTCCATCGCCCAGTCCCAAATCTTTTCTTCTCTTTTTTCTACGTCTTTCGGGACCTTCTCGCGCGCGGTCTCTCTTTTCTCCGTTTCTTTCGACGTCACGATCCCCCAGCAGGAATTACATTCGAACCATCTCACCTGGGCATAATACACCTCTCCTAACAGTCAACGAACTCAACGCGCATTAATAACGTGATGTAATCTTCTCGGGCTCTGCTGTAACACGCCACATATCGTATAGCCCATATATACACTGCGTATCTGTTTGTATTGCTTTTTAGTACGTATGCTTACGCACATAATGAGGAAATATAAAATAAAACACCGAAACGTATAATCATTCTATTCCTCTCAATGAACTTGGTCATTATTTTTCGCTGCCATTGTCATTCTGTACGGAGAAAATATTGATATTAAATTAGAATTAGAACGAAATAGAATCCATGGACGACCTACTTGAATTTCGAGACATTTTTACTTTGCACTGGAAATTAAAATTTGTCAAGAAATGTCGACATTTTGTTGGACACCGTAAACTAAATATTTTTCGATAATTTCAAAGTTTTCGTTATTTGGGAAGTATATTTAGTTTTTCATAGAACTTACGATGGGAATGGGGAAAATGGCTTTCCGAAGAGACTTTCCAGAATATTCCTTGCCGCAATGGCCAAATTTTTGGGATTATTCAAACAAAAATTTAGTCGAACGTATCCAACAAAACATCGAGATTTTTTCTAACAAAATTTTCCGCAACATTTCAATTTCCATGAGAATAAATTTGTTGACTCGTGTTTTTTCAATAAGAACTCAAAGACCCATGACCATAAAGATAAATGAACTGTGACTTACGACTGCACGAAGGAAAAAAACGGATTTATTTTGCTGCTATCCAGAGATGTATTGACTTTGATCGGATTTTTTGTATCTTCGTCGTAACAGTGAACGATTTGACGGAATTAATTTAATTCAGTGCGTGGTACTTTGAATGGTTCGAAAAAACAAATTGTTTGAAAAATGCACTCGGAGTTGCATTTCTCGGAGCAGATAGGGCAGAGTTTTATTTCCTGGTTGTTGGTCTAAAATAGCGGCGAGTGTACGCGGCTCGAGAAAAAAAAAACATATATATTTCAACGTCTCGTTGTTACACAGACTCCGCATGTGTAACCCCGTGTACGTTGGCAATGTGAACACGAGTTTCACACAGCTATATAATATTTGCGCGGTTGGTCGAAACGTTGGAGATTGCGAGCAAAGCTCGCTTTGGACTGTTGCGAGAATAAAAAGAGAGCGAGCGAGGGAGGGAGATGGCGTTCGCCTTCCTTTTCACGGCAATTAAGAGACGTGATTTAGGAGTCTCTTTCTCGGTGCTGACTCGCGTTGCTGCTGTTTCGCGAACGCTCCTGCATTTGCTCCGGGTGTTTGCTCGCTTTGCTCTCGCTCTTAATATCGATACCTCTCCGAGCCTTTTGGCTTTTATTCTTTTCCTTTCCCTCCTGCTGCTGCAGGTTCGATCGTTGTCCATTTTTTTTTCTCTCTGCCTTTTCTTTTTCTTTCGCTCTCACCTTTCCTCGTCCCTCTCTCGCTCTGTCTCTCGCTGCTTGGGGATTTCGTGTAACCAAAGATCATTATATGGCCAAAGAATCGAGGGGCGAGTAGGAAACTCGAAACTCCTTTGCCCACAAAACATTATTACGCCACTGCAGTTAACGCATTTAACTTATGGCGTACAGCTCTTTTATCGTAAATCATATTTCGGAAGAAAATTGCATTGTCTCTCACCTTCTCGATCATTTTTATTACGTCCCCCTTCGTCATTCTCCATTTTAAATTGCTCCCATGCTTTTTGGCTATAAAATTTCTACTTTCTACAAGCCAAAACATTTTTTTACCCACTTTCCGCAAATAATTGATTGATTTTATATTTTCGCGTCGAGTTCTCGTGCCGAGAAGAATCGAGAAGTCAATTATTTTGACGCAGAATCAAAGAAATATTAATATTCGAGTATTTCTTCGTTGCGTTCCGTACGAAGCTTCACTGGTCCGCAGAGATCTCTCGAAGATTAAGGGTCATCCACCCGCCGAACGCGCTCTCGCAAATCCTCGCACGAAAGAGCATATGAGGAACACTCCGCGAGGAGAGGATTCCAGTCTCTTAAATCGCCGCGCAAACACACAAACAGAGCTTCGTACTCTTGGAGGATATATTTTTTGCGGCGCCTGCCCCTGGCCCCTCGGCTCTTAAAACCGTCCGATTCCTCGTGACTCGGTGCTTATCGTTACGTATGAATTTTCGCCCGTCCGTAAAAAGCCCCGCGGCCACGTGAGTCGATAAGTTTTCGAAGCATCCACTCCCGAATCTTATCCTCGAACAAACACGTATGTACGCACGTGAAATTCTTCTTCGCGCGTGAGTACTGCGAAGCACGCGAAGCTCCCAGCACCCAAAAGCAGCATCTCCGAGCGGCTCGTTCCGATCTTTCTCACAAGTGCGAAGTCGACCCATCGACAAAATCAACTGAATCGAGTCAAATATTCTACGAAACGACGCAATCAAAAACTTTAACAATTTAACAGAAAAATAATTTTCAAACCTTCGAGTGCACACTGGGTCATTTTGACCCTTAAAATATCCACCAAAAAAAATGCACATTTACGGGAATAAGACGATTCAAAAAATGCCGAGGGGTTGAGAAAAGGAACAAGGATACGAAACGGGATATGAAGAAAAAATTACGAGACACCAATCCATGTGGAGATTTGAATATTTCTTTTATGACTCTCCAATTATGCAATCTCAGGCATACGCTCCCACATATATATGTACATATCGATCGGTACATAATAAGGTATTATAATGCTTAAGTGGGACCAGGAGATAAACATCATCGAGACTATAAACGATTAGTTGCAATATCTCTGGGTCTGTCCATGCGCCAGATTAATATCGTCCTTCTCGCGTTATACGTATACGCCGTAACGTACTACCTGCCGAAGAGAAAACGCGTTACGTTTTTACGCGGTAGACTCTCGAGACATTGGCTTGATATACACAAATCGATACATACCTTCGTATACGGAGTAGCATACCTTTGAATATATTAATCGACGACATTAAAATATACATAATCTGAAAGCGAGCCTATCAAATTACGATCGCAATAAATTATTTTCGCGTATCCGATCGCGATGTATAAATACGTACTTATAAATACCCACGCGGATATGTTTTTGACGAGGAGGCTCGCACGATATCGTACGGTAGCTCCTTCTCACCATCGATAAATATTCTCCATCTCTTTTTTATCTTTTGTCCATTCTTTTGAGCAATCCGATTGATTCCGCATCAGCTGGACAGATTTCTCTCCGAAAATGATTTCTCCAAATTTTTCTAAATTTTGTTTTCGAGTTTTCAATTTTTTTTCGAGTTTTTATTGAATTTTGTTTTTTCTTTGGGTTCGTAGCTGTATTCCGGATGGCGGGGACGTTGGTAACGCGATGACGGATATTGAACCGTCACCGCCCGGATATCGCGGCCAGGATGAGGCCCCGGGTCCACACTCCTGCAGCCCGGGGTCTTTCAAGTACGCGGGTCACGCTCATCACCTCGAGCACAAGCAGCAGCAACAATCAGCCGGTAATTACGTCAAAAACACCGCGAGCACGTACAGCACCGGGAAGGAGAGTTTCAAGCAGCAGAACAACGAACAGCAGAGTATTTCTTATCGAAGGAAATCGGAAAACTCCGGGAGCAGACGAACAACCTCGTCAAGCGAAAACGAACTCGGCCTCGAAACTAACAATCACATTGCCAATAAGAAAAGCAGTATTGCCGGTCACAACGACGGTTACAAAAAGAATACTCCGGGCTATAAAAACGACAGCGGGTCAGTATTTTTATTTCAATTTTCTTCATTTTTCAATTTAATTTTCAATTATTATTAATTTTTAATTCATTTTTTTCAGATACAGCGAAAGTATCGGATTCGACAGCTTCAGTTTGCCCCTTAACGAGAGAGACGACGCGTCACCACCGCCAACTCCCCCGGTCCGCGATGCCTCGAGTCTCAAGGGTGTTTGCTACGGTCCCGGTCACGAGAAATATCCATCCTGGCCAAGCGCCCCGGAGCATCGTCCCGACGAAGAAACGAACGAGGAAATCAACGGCCACGGCGGCTCTCATCGATCTAAATCCTGGACCGATCACACCAACTATCCGAAGGAAAAACCTGCGCAGTACACGAGGCCGCTTGCCAAACGTCCCAACCCAGCCTTCACCCAACAGGTTCGACATTTCATCCATTTTTCCGCGAATAAATCAATAAAACGAACAAATTATTAATCATCCTATTTAAATTCGCAAATACGACCCATTTTTTTTCAAAATTACGCTTTCCTTTTCATAATCATATTGAAAAGAGTCACTCGCGAGGTATGCTAATTGTTATAATTGCAAGAAGAATTGTGACACATGTCTTGGTGCAGTAAAGAGACTCAAGTTCCCACAAAGACATTGAGAAAGAAAAGAGCAAGAGAAAAGAGAGGGGAAGCGAAAGAACAAGTACGTAGTCGACCGTGAGGGGGTTACATCTCGCCAAAGACAATTAATCACCACTCCCACATTCTCCTTTCCATCTTGCGCACTTCCTGACGTCACTCTTGCAATTTTGCCCCGCGCACGACTCGATGAAACAAAGGCGTTTATTTCGGCTTTGTTAATGTATTTCAACAGCACTCTTTTAATTGCTCCAGTTTTCTTTGTTCAATTGACAAAAAAATTGGAAAAATTCCATAGAAATCTAAAAAAAAATCACCATTTCGTGAAAAATTAATTTGTTCTCTTGTAATTTTAATTTTCCCATTTTTGAAGCTGAAAACCGTGATGGAGCGTTGCGAAAAAATACCGGCCGAGACTTTCGAGTCGCGTGGCACTCGGGTCAACGAAGAGGAGCCAAGATTATGGCCTCGCGTTGATCGCGAAGGCAAACCACTCGGCGACGCCGAGTACGTTGTTCCATCGCCACCCGAGAGAGAACAACAGCAGCCCTCGCAGACGATAAGTCACGCCGAGCTCGAAGCTTACGTCCGGAGTTATCAAGATCCTCAAGTATCCCAGGTAATTATTTGTTTGTTTTTTTTTTATCTTTCTTTCGAATCGTCAAATTTATTGCCATTTTCTTCAACCTCTGCATGTATTTTTTCTTTATTTTCTTTTGATTCTCCGCTCATTCAGAATGCATATAATTACAGGTTGACGTATACAGAGAAACTGCCCTGACTCAAGCAGGTTTGGAAGAATACACGAGAGTCCAACACTCACAGCAAGCCAGCTACGCCCAATCCGAAGGATATCACAGCTACGTTTCCAGCGTCGATTCCACCACCAATACACCATTTTTGGACAGGTCAAATATTTCATTCCTCACCCCTCTCATATACAGACCACAATTAACGCAGCTCCCTAGACACACATGGGTCTGGGGTGTCCCACCGTTTTTTCAATTTAAAAAATCTGAAAAAAAATCAGGAAAGTCGTTTTGGATGCATGGAAGAAGAACCTGCGGCGGGTCATGCATAAAATTTTACTTTTATCATTGTCCACGCCGTTTCTTGACTGGGCTGGACACCCTGGACCCATGTATATCTACGACGGGTTCAAAAATTATTTCTCCTCGAAAACAGAAGAAAAAAAATACGTGAAAATTTGGAAAATACTGCACAAGGAAGTTTGAACAAATTGCTTTAAAAATAGACGATTGTAAAGGCAACAATTTTGTCGTCTGATAAGAAAATTTAGGTGGAAACGATCGATATTTTGTTGAATACGTCAAATTAATTCTCTTTTCTTTTGAATCATCCCAAAAATTTGGTCATTGCGGCTCGAGGCAACAAATATTCTTGAAAGTCTCGTCTGGAAGCCAATTTTTGTCATTGGAATCGTAAATTTTGCCAACAGTTTCGTTACGAACCAAATATGCTGCGAAAATAACGAAAATTTTTTAATTATCGAAAAATATTTGGATTACCGTGTTCAAGAGTTTATAATTTTCATAGAAATTTCATTTCCACTGATGGCAAATTCTCGGCTTTTCGGTTAGCTCGATATTGAGTAATCGAACGTTGTTAATTATTGCAGATTGCGGAGGGACAGCGAGGCCGTTGCTCAGAGGCCGTCGTCGACGTGGGAGGAAGCATCTCGAGAGGGTCGCGACAGCGTGGTGACGACTTCCAGTGGCGGAAGTGCATCGAGCAGCGAAACATTGAAATGGCACGGATCCATGTCGGACGTGAGTGTATCGAGTGGTATGGCGGCTCGGCAAGGCAGCAGCGATCGTTGGGATCGTGGATCGATGTCCGACGTCTCGAGTGTCAACGGACTGGCCCAGAAGCCGATAAATCATCATGACAAATGGCAAAGTTCGATGAGCGACTCTACGACGTCACTGTTGAGTCCGGGATCCCGAAACGGTAGACACTCGACGAGGAACAACAAATGGAAAGAGGAGAGCAACAACAAATGGCAGAGCTCGATGAACGACAGAAACTGCAAAGAAGCAGCTCCGTCCCTCGGGGCTAATTCACGCGCGAGCTTACCGGCTGTGATAAGCCATTGCTCGTCGGTCGGCGACGTGCATCGCGCGACATCACCGCGCGATGGTAAATGGCACGAGTCGAGTATCGACGAGGATAATCACGAGCGCAACAAAGTTTCTCAGAGAAATTGGGAGTCGACGATGTCGATCGATACCGAGAGATATTCTCGGGGAGGACCGAGGACACCGGAGTCTCCGATGTTGAATCGGGTCAGCTCGAACCTCGAGAGTTGCGGCGAATGGACACACGGCTCGATGTCCGACGTCAGCCAATCGAACCTCGCGATCAATTCGAGCAAACAGCTCATCGCTCATAGCGCCAGAGTCCAGACTCCTCAACGCCATCATTCCGAGAGCGTTTTGTACTTGGATCGCGAGAGAAGTCAACGCAAACTTTATCCGATCTCGACGACCAAACCGGAAGAGACGATCAACCAAAACTCTTCGTCCCGAAGAACTTCGCCGGTCTCGCCGCAACAGGCTCATCTCTCGGTCGCCGAACGCATCAGCGAGCTCGAAAAAGCTCAACAAACTCGCTACACGTATCTCGATCCGGAGAAACGACACAGAGTCTCCGACCCGACTCTCAAGGCCATACAGAAAAAAGCACTTTTGTCTTTTTACGAGAGACACCAGCATCAATCCTCCTGGCGTTCCGAGCCCCAGCTGGCTCAAGGCGCGATCGTACCGACCGCTCAAAGTCCCCCGCCTCAACCTCCGCCTCGTCCGCGTCCACCTTCTTCCCGAAGAGCGAGCTCCGCCTCGGACTATTCCTCGGGAACCTGGCGCGAGAAAACTAATCGTCCCAACAATTGCTCCGATCTTCCAGTTCCAAAACATCAACACAGCAACAGCTGCGGAAGTTTGTCGACCGATTTACTCGGCCCTGTTATCGTTGGACCAGCGATATCAATCGACGATTGGGTTCCCGAGAGACCACCGAAAAAACCTCATCTACGAGGAGCTTTCAACGACCGCGTGCCTAGCCCGGACCTTCCGCCACCGTCCCCGCCCACCGTCGAGGAAACCGAAGTGCTCAATTGCGACGATCCCCTTCCACCGCCTCCGCCGGAATTGAGCGACGGCTGCGATCCCAGAGAGACTTCCAGCCACGGAGAAAAACGTCACAGAAGCTCCCAGCAATCGGAGCGACAATCGAGAAGATCGAAACACGGAAAACGCGCTGAACGCGACGAGAAAAACTCGAAATCCTCGCCGCTGTCGCCCACGACTCCCGCAAAGTCTCATCACGAAGATCCCCCGGAAAACTTTGTCCGAGGAACTCGCTCCAAACACCCCGAGGCCCCCGCCGATGCCTTACCCGAGAACGGAGTCGCTTCCGGATTCCCGAACCATCGTATCGTTCCCAGTGGCAGATCCAGTCTGCGTTATCCAGCTGCACAAAAGCTCATGGTCAACGGACGCATCGCGAGCTCCAGGCGCCTCGAAGAACGTCGTTTCTCTTCGAGACCTCCGGCCCGACTCCCCGATCTCGTTTCTCAGCGTTACAGCGACTCCGGCAATCAAAGACCCGCTCCTCAAGTCCCCGTCGAGACGAGAATCATTCGGCAAGAATCCATGCGCGTCGAAAGCACCAGACTCGATGCCTCCGGCCTCTTGAGGACCGAAACTTGCCAGAGATACGAAACTTCCTCCGGACAAAGACCTCAACCTCAAGTCCCCATCTGCAACAACGCTCCCGACAAAAATTCGACCCTCTCCTCGCCCAACACTCAATCCTCCAGACCCAATTACCTTCCGATAACAGACACGACCAAAATGTCTACGAAATACACCGAAAATCCAAACTACTCGGTCAGCAGCCCCGTCAAAACTGGCTACGAGGCAAACTCCAAGTTAATGGCCGAAGCCAGCCCCCAAAAATATCACGAACCTCCTAAATACTCGGCCGGACATCACCAACGTCACAACGAATCTAATCAACGCTATTGCTACGCTCTTGCCAATAAATACATCGATATTCCCAAACAAAAACCTCAACCTCAGTGCCCCACGGACAGATATTCGACTCCCAACTCTTCTGGTTCACCGCCACCGCCGCCACTCGCTCCCAGACAAAATACACCTGGAAGAAAATCGCTTCCGCCACCGCCGAGACCTGCACCTCCTCTTGGCCTTCAAGGGTAAGTTTTTT
Source organism: Hyposoter didymator (assembly GCA_037952995.1). Lineage (NCBI taxonomy): Eukaryota > Metazoa > Arthropoda > Insecta > Hymenoptera > Ichneumonidae > Hyposoter > Hyposoter didymator. The sequence goes on from JBAJMU010000010.1 coordinate 7,235,354, forward strand.
TTTCCATTTTCATCTCAAAATCATCATTTTTCTTTTTTTTCGCTCGAAACATTACTCTGCAAACTGGAAAATCGAATTTTCCTCAAAAAGAAAAATCGAAATTAATTATTTCCGATTTTTTTCTATCCGCGAACCGTTGTCCGGATAATTTTGAAATAAATCCATGAAATTCTTTCGAGTTTATTGCATTCATGTGTATTTTTCGTAATTCGATAATGTCGAACAGCTGCGAGGCACGTAAACAAACGAACGTCGATGTGGGAAATCGAGTTTGTACGTTTTCGTTCGCTAGATCATCATTTTTCTTTTTTTCGCTCGAAAAATTACTCTGCAAACTAAGAAAATCAAATTTTCCTCAAAAAGAAAAATCGAAATTAATTATTTCCGATTTTTTTTCTATTCGCGAACCGTTTTCCGGATAATTTTGAAATAAATCCATGAAATTCTTTCGAGTTTATTGCATTCATGTGTATTTTTCGTAATTCGATAATGTCGAAGAGCTGCGAGGCACGTAAGCAAACGAACGTCGATGTGGGAAATCGAGTTTGTACGGTTTCGTTCGCTAGATCATCATTTTTCTTTTTTTCGCTCGAAAAATCACTCTGCAAACTAAAAAAATCAAATTTTCCTCAAAAAGAAAAATTGGAATGAATTATTTCCGATTTTTTTCTCAAGACGAATCGGCGTCCATACAATTTTGAAATAATTGCATGATATTCTTTCGAGTTTATTGCATTCATGTGTATTTTTCGTAATTCGATAACGTCGAATAGCTGCGAGGCACGTAAACAAACTAATGTCGATGTGGGAAAGAGAGTTGGAACGTTGGTTCGCTTAATTGCAATATAATTGAATGGTAAATAAACCGTAGCGAGATATCGGAGACGAAAAGTCGTTGGTTAAATCTCCTATGGAACGAACATTCGCGAATACTCATTTATATGTTTGTATCTGGCGGATAGATCGATCGTTCGAATTAGAGTCTCTTATTTCATTGGCGGTGGTGGTGGTGGAGTGGCTTCGCTCGGAGTTTCCTCCCCATCGTTGCCCGCGATACATGTTCTCGTATTATTCACTCAGCCGTGGATAGTTCTCGGTCCTGAAGGCCCCGCGAGGGGCACAGACATCGGTATCACGGCTCATTAACGAGCCGCGAAGATCGATCGATCCGAACGATCTATCTCGAGCTGCGAACTACTCGGGGAAACGAGAATCCAAGAAATAACAAAGATATCTCTTTAGCCAGTAACATTTTAATTCGCAGCAATCGTCGAGTGATCATTAGAATCGCCAACATTTTCCTTCGATCCACGTGCCCATTGACATTTTTCTTATTCTCATTGATTCTCCAACGTGCCACAATTCTGGCGACTAATTATTTTCGCAAAACCCAAAATCGAACAATTAAATTTTCACCGACTTCGGAGTCGGAGAAAAATGAAATTAGATTGACCAAAAGCACCGGAGCTGTTACGTGAGATTCCGCCAAATATTTCGGTCCTACATGTATCGCAAAAACTCGCCATTAAACTTTGGCACCTGCTGTGTGTTTATTTTGCTTCGAAACACTCGGACAAGCTCGTAGGACGGTGAGAGAAAGAACGAGAGCTCGGAAATCACTGGACTGTGGCAAAAGCCAGGTCAAATTTATACTCGCGATAGAGAGAGAGAAAGAGTGCACTTTGTAAGTTTCCTAGTCAATCAGGGGCTTCTCCAGGTGCCAAGATAGATGAGTAGGCGCGGCGTTAAAGCGCTGGATATATATCTGTGCAGGAATATACGTCCAGGAGTAAAATAGCGTACAGGAGGAAGAGATTGCTCTCGATGCTTCTTTTTCAGTCTTGCAAACACACGCACACACACAGGCACACTTGGCTGTAGATAAAAGGCAGGAAACAATCGACCAATAACAATTTCACCGGTTCAGAGCATCGCCGACGATTCAAGACGCCAAGTATATCGCCATTTGTTCATCCTTCGTTTTTTCTCTTTTTTTTCATTTCTTGAGTTTTCTTTCTCTCTCGCGTATATAATCTGTCGGTGAGGTTCGCCAGGATGCAGGATGTTGTGAGTCTCGATCTCACGGGGCGATAACTCTTTTCACCTTTCTTTTGTTTCCTTCTCGCTCTGATTGGGTGGACAATCACTCGCGTATATGTCCCGTCACCTCTCCACCACGAGCAGTCTCGTCACTTGTCGTATTTTTCTTTCTCTCTCTTCTCCTCGTCGCTTCTCCTTTTTTTTATTTTCTTTTACGACGCTCCACTGGCTACTCGAAAAAAAAAGAATCTTTATACTCGAACGTCAAGTTACTTTATTTCGCACTAACGCTACGCACTGCTTGACTCCCGGCGCGACCTCACCTCAATCATATTTCGACCTTTCATCTTCTTCTTTTTCTTATTCGCTCTTCTTCCCTCCCCGCGGGCCTTGTGAATCTTTCGCTTTTCCTCGGCCTCGTCACTTCCTTCCCTCCGCCTTAAACTTCCTCGAGCAAAACGATCGTCTCGTTCTCTTTGTCCTCGTGACCCTACTATGCCAAACGATTTTCGAAAATTGAACCTAATTATTGCCTTGTCACGCACTGGTAACGTCCATACACTCTCGCACTCCAGTTTGTATCGTTTTTTTTAATTTCACCTAATCGCACCATCAAGATCCATTTCATCCTCGATCCTCGTCATCGAGACACTCGTTTTTCTTTGATATACTTACGCGGTTGACGAGAGTCAGTGCGGGTGACGAGTTGTCGCACGAGTGCGAGAGACACAGCTGCACAATTTTCGAGGCCAAATTCTCCCGCACTGTTCGTCCAAACGTCAAAGAACTCTCGGGCCATGCAGAATACTCGAAAAAATGGGTTGAGCCTGTTCTTTATTCCGACCGCACGAACAGTGTGCTAGAAAATTTCGCTTTCGACAATTCTAGGGACTCGCGAGTAACGGATCCACGTGCAAAAAATATTTTTGCTATTTTTTATTCATTTGAATAAGACGCGTTAATGGGAAACAAAAAAATCATCACCGAGTCCGGAAAATAAGATTCGAGCTGTTTGTCGATTCAGGGTCAATTGATTGATCGTAATTTGTCCATCGCTGCAGCCTAACGATCTTGTTTGTTTCTTCGAAGCTCTCGACGCGGTAAAAACGCCATTGCCTTATCGTTTTTTCTTCCCTCTTCGACGCATCATCGCCATTTGTTTGTAAGCAATTTATAAACAAATGGTACATATTCTTAGCGCGTTTATTTATCTCAGTCGCCCATGTATGCGCGCTCGTGCAAAACTAGTTTCCGGCGTTCGAATGCACCTGCGGCTTTGCGCTCACGTTGTGCCCGCGAGACCACACGACCTCGCTGTCCACGGTTACAGGGTCGTCGTGGTCGCTTCTTCAATAGCCACATGATACAGGCCGATTCAAAATTGAATATCTCGTCGTTTCCGTCTCTCGACTACGCTATCACCGAAATTTAATGTCGGCGACTGTAAAATTTTTCATCCGCGATTAAAATTCCACGTGCGTCTCTGATGTTTTCGCAAAAGAAAAAAAAATCCGAGATTCCGCTAATTTAAAGGGCTGTAATCTTTTTATCGCCGACAAATTGAAACGCGAGTTCGCCCTCGTTCTTCGCTATCGCACGAGCTTTAATCCGCCGCTTAATTCGAATCCGGATTAATCGAACAAGTTCCACGAAATTTCATAAAAGTTTTGTCATCCTTTGTCGGATTCGTACCATTTTTTTCTGGCACTTACTCATTTATTTTTCTCATTTTTCGAACATCGATTCTCTGGAGGATTTAGGCAGTTAAAATTGCGGTGAAACGCAAAAAAAACGGGAGAACGAAGGGAAACAAGTCGCGGGATTTATATTCGCCTGCGGGGTCGTTTTTGAGCGCAGGTTACCGTCCCAGGGTGAATCTTATTTGTGAATAAATGTGTATTGACAGTGATCCCATAGATCCTCGCACTACAAAGAGTCCGAGTAACATCGATACGCGATACATCTATAATAATAATACTCGATAAATAAATAAATAAACAAATAAATAAGGCGAGGCGGTGGCGAACAACTGGCCGCGCGCGACAACGAGGTATCACTTAACATCCAGTCGCGTAAAAGTCCCTCAACTCGTTACCGACCGCGCGTATACACGCGTTACTATCGTACCGAGACATCGAAAAAACGGGGCTAACAAGCACTCGGCGCTATATATATGTAGATACGGATATAAACACGAACGCAAGTAAGACACATTGAAAAATTCACGCCCGTGTATATGAAGGATCGTTGCGCGAAAGGGGAAATTATGAAAACGCGAAATACATATCGTTTTACGAAAGGGAGTATAATTCCGAGGGGCTTCTGCAGGTGTTTTCAGGCGAGATGTTCATTATTTCCCTTTCGATTAACTACCAAACGAGTCTAAAATACACTATTCCTGTTTATTAGTTAAACCGAATTTAATTGGCTCGATTAATTGCAATTTATTCAATTACCAACTCGCGAGTCAAAGTCATTTCCGCGAATATTTATGCAACGCGAGATAAGCTCGCGAAGAAAGTTGCTCCTCATCAATCGGAAGATGTTTCGTATACTCACGAGAAAACTAACAAATTGGTCGATCGTACGAAACCACGAGCGTTTTTTTTTTACTCGACGATTTTCTGACATAAATTTTGCCCGATTGTTTTTTTTCATACAAAGAATAATCGACTAATTTGCTCTGATGCTCAGATTTAATGGAAAATTAATGTGCAACGTCCATAAAGACTCGAGAAATTCCTGGATTTGTTTAACGCGACAAAACGAAGTGACGATTGCAATTCATTACGAGAGCAAGCAACGACTGTTCTGTTATTTTTTTTCTTTTTTCGTTTCATAAATATCGAGTCGACACCTACGTAGCAATTAGCGGAATTAGCGATCGCGTGGCGTTCTGGGAGTTTGCGTCAAAATTGAAATGTCGTGAGTGAGCTAATAAAGAGGGAATTATAGCAATCGAGATATATCGGTAGCGTTAAATATACACGTATAGAAAATGTAAATCGAGTGGTCGATCATTCGGAGACAGGCTCGAGAGACTCGCCCAACTCGTTAACCCGCGCGCGATCGAAGTGTGCGCTCAGCTCGTTACAAATCCGGGTCAATTATATGGATCGGAGGTCCGTGCGCATTGCTGCGTCCGATTTATTATTCCGCATAAATTGCCATTTATTGCATCCGAACGCAGTTAGGAAAAAAAAACAGAAAGGAACGGGGTAGGAGGTAAAAATTGACGAAAGATTTAGAGAGCGAATGTCTCAATCAGCCTCTTAATTGCGCCGTGTGTAGCTGCCATTTTAATTGTCCGCCTCGCCGTGCGGTTTCGTGTTTTTCAACAACACGTTTCATTCGGTAATCCAACAGCGTAGAAAATTCGATGAACCAAAATCTTTTATCACGCAAAATAATACAGCAAAGCGATAAGCTAAGAATTCTTCTTTGTTTGAACAGCGATGACGCGATTCACAGCTGAAACGCGCAACAGCAGCAGCCTCTTACACGCTCCCCCCCGTTCAGTCGATCCGAATTTTATTTCGCCCAATTTTCGCTCCATATCCTCTCGCGAATAAGCTACACGACGAGCACGTCTTGACGATTGAAACAACAAGTTAGTAAACTTATGATGAGGGAATGACCGATTGGTATCAGTCACACAAAAGAAAACGCGGTCGCGGGAACCACCGAGCGAGCGCCAAAAATAACGACCGCGAGCGGAGCACGAAATTCACAGAGCGCATCTCAAGGAACGGTACATCCTGAAAATAATCCTCCGACGCGCCTCTCTCCTTCCAACTTGTCTCTCTACTATTTCTCTCCTCATTTTTTTAATACCTTTTTTTTCAACTCTGTTGCTGCTACTGTTTTGCCCGAGAGCTCGGTGACACTCGGAGCACAGGAAAGAGCCGCCAACAAATTGTCCAGCATTATTACCGCAGTCGCGCACTTTTATATCCATATAGATATACACCCTGACCAGAAGAGTATTAACCGTTATACGCGTCGGCGAACTCTCCAAGAGTCCTTCTCCTGCTCTTGGCAGCAGCGGAGGGCTCTCCAAACAGTCTCGGGAGACTTCCAACAGGATTATAGAGTCAGCGTAAAAGGGAACCGAGTTGGGGAAAACGCTTATATATATCTTTGACTTGCAAGTCGTCAGACAAAGCCACGACACTATATAACGGACGAGGAAAGAAAAAAGAGGATGAAATAAAAGTTCGCGTAGTCGCTCGCTCTGTGCTCCTCTATTCTTTTACCGCAGCTTCGCGCTTATCCTCCTCTCATTCCTCGTCTTATTCTTTGCCTTATGCTCCTCCACGAGCTCGTTTTCTCGCGCCTATTCCTTCGCACAGACACCAGAAATAAAAGAATCTTATTTCTCGTGTGTATACGCAATTTCCCTCCTCAATATATATACACAGACGAGTGTTGTGCATCGTGAAAGAAAAATAATGCAAAATGCACCTTCGGTAAGAGTACCAACAACTTCCTGATGTTCATCCTTCCGTACGCACTTCCAGATTTCATTTTATACCGCGATGTATTATTTATGTGTCTTGCATGTATATAGATCGCGATGTATATTGGAGAATTGTTCGAGAGCGAGATGGAAAATGGTGAAAATCCGTAACCGACCAATTTCAGTTGCCATTTCATTTTTATTTTTTACTTATTTCGATTCAAATGCATTTTATTTCCTTGCATTTTGTTTGTCGACTCAATATTCGCTTTTTACTCGAGACTGGCGCAGAACTACATAGAGGCATAGACAACTTTTGTTGCGCGAGTAAAGTTCAGGCTCGTAAAGAGCAGAGTTCTCCTCTATTAAAATATCCTCATCTTGCAGCTCCTAAACGACGCACTCGCCGCTACGGTCACCATAAGCAGAATCCCTAGCGCAACTAAACTATATATATACAAAGATAAAAGCTATTATGACCCTTCGTCATAATTTCTCATTACACTCGCGAGTCCGACGTGTGTCGCTGCTTTACTCTTACTCCGCGCTTGATGCCGAGCCTATTCGTCGCATCGCATCGCTCCTTGATTTTTATTTTCGCCCGGAACAGAGAAGCTTGACCTTGGAGACTAAATTGTCCGCTACTTCGATACGAAATTCCATCGGTTCTCATCGCACAACGTAATTTATCGATTATCGAGCATTTTTTTCAACTCGATTTATCTTGGGGCAACAAAAGAAAAAGAAAAATCTCGAGCACAGGTCGAACGCGAAAACTCGCGGACGCGTCTCTGTCGGTGATGGATAAACAGCTTTTTACTCTCTCGAGAGTGATTTCAGGGCCATACATCGACCGGAATAGCAAAGAGAATTCTCTTGCGCGTGGCACGTCATTCAAACTCTCTTGTATATCGATGTGCTTCACACCGTTTTATGTACACATGTTTGTATACGTCTGTATGTGTGTGAGCATTTATTTACACAAGCGTATGTATTTATACGTACATTATTACGTGTCTATAAAATCACAAGCTGCTGCGAACGAACGCCCAGTGACATCAGTGTACACGATGAAAAGCATATTTTAGTTGAACAACGAGACTGTTCGTTGAGGGACGAGTTTCGAGGAGCAAAAAATTGAACGAAAAATTGATTTTTTAAAGACGATTTCCGATTGATAAACTCGAATCGACTCGATGCTCAGCCTCGGTGTTTGTTGTCTGAGGTACGTCGAATTGTTTGTTGAATAATTCGAAACGTTGAATATATCGCGCGACTGACGAAATTTAGCGGAAGCGTTTCGCGCGCGACGAGTGAATCATTGAAAATCGTGCTATTCGATTTTTCTTTCGGACTCACGTGTCCACCTTGTTTTGCCTTTTTTCAATGATACACTTCTCATCGAGGCTCGGTCGTGTGCTTCGTCGACTTGAAATTTGTTGTTTTACAAAAGTCAATACAAAAAAATCCACTCGATTCCATTCGCTTTGTTGTCCCCAAGATAACGGAATCGCTCACGATGTTCCTTTTTCAAAATATTTGACATTTTTCGTTATCGATCATTCGAAACACAGAAACATCGCGATTCCAATTTCAATGAAACTTTTATTTTTTAACTTCGAGGCCGAAGAACGTTTTTTCTTTTTTCCGCGCACGACCGTTAATCCTAACCCTTACAGTTGCAAACGGCATAAAAAATTGACCACCCTGATACGTAGATATAGATTTTATAGCTGACATAGGATCCATTAGTTGTGGCTTGTTTTATTTGATTTTTAATTCAATCCCTGCTGGCGAGGCGCGTGCATCAACCTCGACGTAAGCCGAGCGCGTTGCGTTATTCGCGGTCGTACGAGAAAAGATGTTGAACATCGACGATATAGGAAGAGCAGCAGAAAAGTACCACGAGGCAGCAGCGAAGGAGAGCGATGCCAAGACGAGGGAGACGATGAGAGCGAAGAACGCGATCTTTACACGGAAGTCTCGGTGCAACCGCGCGCGGCTGCATCGCACGAAGACTCTAAGAATTCTTGCCTCAATCCCCTATTCTCACTATATATCTACGCGTATAAATATATACAAGTATATCCTCGACCAAGAGCCATTTTGCGTTACGTCCAGTTACGTTTCTGAGCGTCCTCGACAGCCGCAAAACTTCTCCTCTCTGTATATATACACGCGCGGTGCATCTTCCTCTCCTCTCGGTGCATCGGTCCATGCGTAAACTTCGTGCGTCCAGCTTTCTTGCGTTTTCCCTCTTATTAAACTCTCCAGTTCCTCGACTATTCGTAACGGCCATACGTACACACTAATTCTTGTACAATATCGCTCAAAAGTCGTTTCAACAAATCTTCCAATGATACACACACCGAACTTTAATCCTAATACAAAGTTCACCATTCGTAACAACACGCATTCCAATATTTCTAGAATCCTCTTGAGAATATCTCGACATTTTTACAAACTCGCGATAGCACGTGCTCCTGTGGAATTCCGTCCTTCATGCGATCGAAAAACAATCTTGTAATTATTCCACTAATTATCAAATCGTCCGATTATTACGTAATTATAAGGACAATTTCCCATATGATTCATTTTATTTTTCAAATATTCTTTTCAATATTTTTATTAAATTTGTTATTAATTATTAAAATATTAAAATATTTTTTTATTATTTTACGACAAATTCACAAAATCACGTTTTTTTCAAAATTCAACATTAAACTGAACTTCGCAAATGGCGAAAACAAGGGATAACATTAGCAAGATTGAATGCACTTTTGGCTGGCAATGTATAATGTAAATCAATCGCCGTTGAGACTGAGTGAATGCAATTTGAACGTGTGTTTCAATGTGCGCTGAAAGCAACAACGTCATCGAGAGTACGGGCCTATACGTGTACACGTGTGTGTGTGTGTATTTGTGCGATAGGATGCACCACGGCGATAAAACGATAGTGACTGAGAGACAGACGCACACGTAGGTCCATTGCAGCGGATAAAATCAAGTCGAGCGTGTTATTATGCACGCAAAAGAATGATTTGATTTTTCGTCTTTGAACCAGCGATCAGAGGCGTTAAAAATGAACGTCAAATGAAATAATTTCCTTCGTCTCATCGAAGATCAACGATCAGAAAATTTTCGATGCATATAATTCGTAGCGAGTGGAAAACCGAGTTGAAAATATTATCGAAAAACATTTAGTCAGAGGAAAATAATCAAAGTTCGATGATGCCGTGTAAATCGTAAACGAAAAGTGTGATTTTTCGTACGTCCACGCACGTTCAACTCTCACTTACCTACGACAAACGCCCAAGGCGATTATTTTCTCCTCCTCTATGCTTTTTACCTCTTCGTTTTTTATGAGATGCCGGTTTTGATGTTACGGTGCAGGGCCCAGAAAGCAGACGACGCGCTGTTCGATCGGTCGATCGATTCTCCCCTTTTCGCATAACCACAGACAACCACCCGTATAGACAGCGTATCACATCCACGCACCAGACCCGTTATTACTCGGGAATGCGAGGAGCATCCTTTATTTATAATATCCCCATGCACATGCATTTATCTATAGCCATGTCTCTCTTTATTATGTATTTCTATACATTATGTCCGAGGACTTCTCGTACGCTCGTAATCGCGCTTTTCAAATACGAATTTTCATTACAATGAATTTGATGAGCACAATAAGTTCGATAGAATCTCTTCGGTGAATACAAATGTCAGTTACAAATCATTGTTAATTAGTCACGATTTACTATTACCAAATCGAGACCTATCATTTTAACATGCAACTAACGTTTCAATCGTTATGGAGTCGCTGTGAAAATGATTTTTTAACAACAACACAGTCTCGTTCGCGATTGTTGTTGAGAAGCAAAGTTTTTGATATTTTTTTTAATGCTCGTTCGAATATGAAAAAAAATGAGGCTCGGTTTATTTCGGTAGTTTTTTGACTTTTCGGCCATTGAGACGGGTTTGAATGTCCGTTCGAAAAAATCCATTAGCACCGTCTTAGAAGAAGCGATTTGGAGGCGACGATGCTCTTTCCTTGGCTCCCCAAAGGCCGGTACGTCGTGTTGGTGGCTTTCTGTGCTAATTAAATTTTAATATGTGAAGCTTCTCGGGCTGAGGAATAGTCTGACAATGTGTGAAAAAAGAAAAACACGAAAAATTGCAGGCTGTACACGAGCGAGGTGACTGTACCACTGAAACTTCCTTAATCTCGCGATCGTTGCGTCTTTCTCGCACCGAGACGTTCCAGACCTCGCGACTTTTGATCCAATAAATAGTCCGCTTTCTCTCTCTCTCTCTCTCTCTTTCTTTCTTTCTTTCTACCATCGCGTTCCCCCTTCCCCTCGCGTGCTGACGGTGTACAACGGCAATGGCCAGATCCAACAGCACCAGGTCGCGAGTCCTCCTCCACCGTGGCAAGAGAGCGCTTGCGCTTGCGACTCACCTCTCGTTCTTCGCTTTCAGACTCGACTCCAGTCTGCTATGCGTCTCATTCCGCTGACAGCACCCGCGCAGTTAGCATCAAACTTTGAAACGTGTACGCGAGACAGACAAACAAAAAACACTCGCTCTTTCCTCCTCGATCTATCGTCAATTAATCAATCGCGTTTTCGCTTTATTTCGTTTCGTTTATCGGAATAATCGCGCCTTTCGAGACCAAAGTGCCGCGAGCCTTGCTTTATTTCGTTCTCGTAAATGTCTGTGTCGCGTGAGAATAACCGTATTTACAATTGGCAGGTGAAAAAAAAACTCGCGATAAATACGATCCCGTTTCGGCCATGTCACCGACACGATGAACAAAGAACGCACAAAAAATCATAGTTCCGAGTGTTGTTCGAGTAAATATTTCTGCATATTGAAAAATGTTGATCGAACGATAATCCAGTGAGTGGGTGGAATTTTTCTCTTTATTTTCGTGTTTTTTTTTTGCTCCATATTCTCAAAGTGATTAATCGTGAATATTCGTCAACCGTGAGTGTCGTTTTCTCCTATCGGATAATCATCGATAACCCAATACTCGCAACTCTCTTTCTCGAGGATCTAATAAGCCTATAACGCCCCCAAGACCAAATGTTGAATCTTGGAGTTTACAATATCGTCGGAAGCATCAACACGATGGTCTTTGGGAACAATAAATTTCGGATAAGGAGGTACGGAATTATTTTCAAATTAAGAAACAAAATTAAACACTTTTAGCTTCAAAACATCGACAATTCGTACGAAGCTTTCATTACTTTTTTATTGCTCGCGCGATTACGTCCGCCGCACGAGATCGAAATGAATTTCACTAAAATTTCTTTCGATCGAAATGAATAGCTCATCGGTCTTGTCAAACATCGCAATATACGTGCAATTAAATTTCTACAGGACTCCGGTACTCGGGCAATTATCATCTTCGCGGAACAATTTACACTATTAAACAGTTTGTTTTTTATTCGCATAATTCATCTTATACAAGTCCGCACGATTTTTCGTTACATAAGCCAGAACATAATTCTCCGTTTTATCTTGTTTTTATTTTTTTTTCTTTTTCGTTTCGACGCTCTTCTGTTTTTTGCAACTCTCGAGATCTTTTTTTTCCACACGACTGCTTAGGCAACTTTGTTTTCGTACCCGACGTACGATAATTACACACATTTTTATTTCATGTAAAAATTGAATTTTTAAGGTAGTTTGGTCATCGCGTGGCAGGATTTTCGAGGTTATGTTTGCGCCGACTCAGCAGGGTTTAGGTTCGGCGTTTTATCGAGCAATTGCGTCAGTCCTTCAAATTATCGAAAAAAATTGAATTTAAATTGAAAAAAAAAATTAATAGATTTTCATTTCAATAAAATTGATACATTTTGGTATTTATCTCGAGAATTTGTTTTAGCCGCAGACATTTTAAAAATTAATGCAAATTTGTCCTCGGCTGAACTTGACCGAACTCGCTTAAAGCTGTTTGTGGAAAATTTATCAAGCTCTCGAGAGGTTAGTCTGACCGGTGAGCGTGTCGCGGTATGGAAGAGAGAAAGAAAAATGAAAAGAAATGTATATCAGCGGCACGAGCGTCATTCGGTAGTTAAATCATTGCCCCTGTGGACAAAGAAAACTTGACACTGTACAAGCGGATAAAAGACGTCTTCGTCGTCTGCTCCGCGAAAGAAAGCCACGCGCTCACCTTCCCCATATGCGGCGACATTTAAACAACCATATTCGTATCCGTGTAAATAAAGAAAGGAACAAAATAAGAATAATGAAAGAACAGCGACGACGAGAGCGGTGAGACTGACGACAGTGACTTCCGTGCTCGAGCCACAACGTAGCGGACCATAAAATTGTCTTTATCCACTTAAACCGTAAAGCTTACCCCGTTGTCCTCGTCCGACCTGGCTCACCGTCAAACCCGCTCCAACTACACGACAATAAAATCGCTAGATCTTCGACTAATCTTTCCAATTTCAAAAGATCGTTCTACACGACAAACACATTTTCATGCGACATGAAAATCGTTCCAGAAACGTCTTGACTTGTTCTCTCAATTTACACGATCAGTCTAATGAAAATTTCATTCATTCGAAACATTTAATCATTTCAAGTTTCCTTCCAACATTTTTATTACGCAACTGCTTCCACGATATTTCGTAAATTTTTCCAAAACTTCATTATTTTTTCCCCAAACAATCTCTGTATCGACTTTGAGCCAATTTTATCATCGAGTCAGTGCAACAGTTGGTCCGTTCCCATTAAAACAGAATTCGGGTGATGGAGAACGAGAGCCCGAGGCACAGGATGTTTAATAACTTAATACAAACGAGATAATCTTGCGAAAGAGCGCCGATAGCGAATCGTGTATTTGTCGAACATTCCTTTTCCTTTAATTTCACATTTATGTCCATGATATCAGCGAAGTATCGTTAATGCGTAGAGATAAGAGGAATTTTATCCCCGCACGAAAGTGAATTCGCACGGAGCTTTCAATTTTTTGTCTCGATGTGAAATTTATCGAAAAAAATGTCTGCGAAGCGAACATCGTAATCTTCGCGATAGAGAAATTCTGGTCATAAATAAACATACAAAAATTTTATCTTCACGAGCGAAACGTCAGAGTCGAAAGAAAAATTGAAGCGCGAGTACAATATTTAGTAAATGCAATAAAAGTGCAACGCGAAGGCATAGGCGAAACAGGCCAAAGTGACGTGTGGGTTGACGGATATAGTCTCGCCATTGGTTGCATAGAAAATGTATTGCGATCTCGGGCGCGCGGAGGAGGTCTCTCTGGAGTCTGAGTTTGTTGTCGATGGGCCCCCATGGGAACCGCGAGACCGCCACGAGTATATAAAGCAAGCTGTTGGCTCCTCGGAAAAAACGAAAGAAAGGACGAGGAGTCTCTCGATACAATCCGTTCTCCCTTTCCCTGTTTTTACTCTCTATTTTATCTCAGGACTCTTCTCCGGCGCATAACCTTTATGTTTTGTGCGAGCCAGGCTCTCTGTATCGTCGCAAGGACATAGAATCTTTATAAATATTCGTTTAATCATCGCTCTACATGATTTTCGAACGATATTTCTTGTGAAAAGTAATGATCACGACGTCTCAATGATAAAAAAAATATTCTAATTTATTTAGCATCATTTTGGCGTTCGGCGTGACTCATTCCAGCTCGCCCGAACCCACTAATTCATCGAGAAACTTGCGATCAATCAAAATCCATGAAATAATCTTGATCCTTCCGATCAGAATGAAGTTGAAGTGATAATTACGATAATCGAGTTTAACCGCAGCTCCCGAATCACCAGCAACGTTGATTATTATTCGAGCCCCACGAATGCCAATGTAAACCAACAGAAATCCATGGAGCATTAGTATAACGAACCCCATCAGGGAAATCCATCATTCTTCCTTCTCTATTCTATTTCTCATCGCTGGCTCTGACCATGAGCGTCATTCGTACCATTTCCACTCTTTCTTTCACTCGTCCATAACTCGGAGCTGCGCGCAGAGATGATTGCAAGGACGCACCTTTCTCCGGATCGACAAAAGACGAGTCAGAAGGCCTATTCGTGAGGTTATTTCGTAACGAGATTATTTTCAGCCGACGCACTTTGTATTATTATTTATTTGCCCAGTATTTTGTTTTCTTCATCTTTATTTTTCAAGCCTCCATTGGCTCTCATTCCGTTTGAAAAATCGAATATTCCGCATTTTTTTACTGCCCATATTTCATCTCTCCTTCGAGCTATTGTCATTCTTTTTTATTTCCTTACCAAGTACCAAAAAACAGCTCGAACTGCGACTTCTTCGGTAGTCGTTACGTGCGTGCAACCATATTACGAGTATGTACTTTTGCCACGTAACAGGCAGAATTATTAATCGCGATCATCACTCACCTTCGCGAGTCCTTTACCTACAGACATTTGTGCAACTCACAAGAACATTAAAATACATATACATCGATCCCCAATTATATTTCCCAGGAGCCTAATTGCAACAACCTTGCTAGTGTGGCTGAGAAGCCTCTCACTCTTTCTCGGTCCCGCTACGAAACTCTTTATTCCGATCCTTCTGGAATTTCTTCAGATCTGTTTCACCTCTCCTCGATCAATTAGTCCCTCTCCCTTTCTCTCTCGATCTTGACACGATCGACTGCTAACTATTCCGATGCTTCTCCCGCGCGATCGGTCTAATCCTCGAACATTATATCATCCAACTGTAACATCGTAATACACAGTTTCGAAATATCAGATCGCGTATCGATAACGCCGTCGTTTTTGAAACGCCGAAAATCGCTGACTCGACGCGATCCATTAATTCCTTCTCACCCAAATGTATGGGACACCGAAACAAATAACAGACTTATTGTCAAAATTATTTGTAAATATTATCTCGCCTGGAAAAAATGAACCGTCAAATTTATAGTCGATTTTATGCTTCGAGTACACACTGGGTCATTTTGACCCCAACGATTTTTTTTCAACAAAAAATGCATATTTACCGGAATACAACGATTTTAAAAACGCCTTGGGTCAGATTGACCCAAGATGCACTTGAAGGGTTGAATCAAAATTACAATTTTTTTTTTTATTACGAAGAATCGTGGAAAATTTCTTCCGACGCATTTTTAAATATCGAGCACGAATATTTGCACGTTTTTCTTTCCCTGTTGCAGTTCGTCCGGTAGAAAATTAGCGAACAATGGAATTGAATTATTCACAAAGATGGAGCAAGCTATCCCGATCGTAATAAACACTTAGTAGCTTCGCGGTAGCTCTTTCGCGATTATTCCCAAGAAAATCCCGAAGGAGTACTTTATATATATATATACATGTATATATTTATTAAGGTTGTGCTCTCGGTGCCGCACTTGGATCGTTTGTCATTAGCGAGGAATGCTGCTGGAGCGATGATTCGCCGCCTCAAGAAAGAGAATCAGAGAGAGGGACATAATTGCTACGGCGAAATTGAGTTCTTAGACACGAGAGACGGAATTAGGAAGAAGGCCGCGTCGTCGAGGCGAGCTCGACTTTGCCAACGTCGTTCGAACGAAAGAGAACTTGCTCCCCAAAAGCCCAATGGCCAATATTTCGTTTCTACTTTCTTCAAAATGATTGTACAGCCTCGTTGATTAGTTGGCCGAAAAAGGTTGTGTGCGTCTTTTATTTTGAAAATTTATCGATCGAGAATCGTCGTAGAGAGAAACCGCGGGGAATGAAATAAAAATCGTTGACCCGTATATATAGTAAAACTGACGTTTGCCGGGTCGTCGATCGATGCCGCGCACATTCCTCAGTTTCTTGTACCAAGTTTGAGGCACGTGCACGTGATCGGATTTTTAGCCGACAATGGAATATCCCGCACACGGCAAAGAGACGATCCTCCTGTACGATTATCGAGTATGCACGTACTCGAGAGCGCTATACATTCAAGTGGAGAGACTCTGATATAGAAACCCCCGCGTGATGTCTTGTCTGACATCTGTTCTCGCAGCTGGTTCACCCGGTTAGCTTTTCTCGTTACGTTTCTTCCTACCCGCGCGCGGCTAACGCACAAACTCGCACCGTGTCCTCCTCTTATTTCCTTCGCTCACTGAGCCTCTGTCTCTCTCTCTTTTTCTGTGCCCACGACTCTGACGGACAGGTGAACAACCTACTTCGAAGTCTTCGTGCGCGCACAAACATAGACACGAGAATTTATACAGAAGAACACATTGAGCTTCGTACAATGTGGTATGACGGGTAAGCTTGTCTGTGCGTCCTCGTACGCGACGATCCGCCGGTTAATAATGCCGCAAGCTTCGCTATCACATCAAAAAAGTTGCAAATAGTTACGAATGTACGTGCAAAAACGAATCTTACCGATCGATCACTCCTTCCGAGAACCTTCATTTCAATCGCGGTCCGCAGAGTTCGATACACATGACGATCGAAATATTTCTAACCAGATAGCGCGAAAGAATTCTCAAAACATTACGTTTGGGACGCGATTTTTCCTCCTGGTTCCGATCGCGTGTGTTGTTGAATGTATTAGGGGAAAAAAAAATGATTCGAGTCGTTAAATCGACGTTTCTAACTCGCTTTCTGACCCCGCGCTTAAATCACTTTATTATAATCAGGTGAACGTTGGCGTAAACGCGAAATAAGCCACGCAGATGCAAATGATCCGCGGAAAGTGTAAGTTCCGCAAATTCGCTCGTAAATATCTCCGCGAAAGGGGGATAAAAAAGTAAAAAACGAAAGAAATAAAAAGTCTGAAAAAAAAGGCGCTCATTTCGTACTCACTCTCGAACAATCTCCTCTCTCTTATGTGTAGTTCGCAACTCGCGACATACTTCTCGAGCACATAACACGTTGCGAGGGGATTATTATGTACTTGGCACGTATGTGAGAAGTGGAAATTCATACTTCACGGATAGAGAGTCCGCGGCTATTTAAACTTTTACGAAAACTGGTTCCCAGGGCATCGAAAAAGTGTCTTGTTACTTTTAGAAATTGAAATTCCAGACTCGATTTCCCCCTGCCGCTAATTAATCGCGATGTGAATTTATCGGAAAAATACATTTTGCCACAAACAAAATAAATTTCGAAATAAAAATAAAAACAACGCGGAAGAGAAGCTCCTGGCAACTTTTTTTCAGTAGAAAAACGAATTACGGACCTCGCTAGGGGAAAAATTGCGACTGGGAAGGAGGACGAGTCAGAAAAACGCAATACGTATACGTTGGTCGATAAAAATGTCGAGAAAATGAGGGGAATAAGGAGGGCGCGATATACGATGTGAAAAGAGATAAATAAAGGCGTGGATAGACTCGGTAAGGGAGCAGCAGAGACATGTCGTACGGCGTATATCTTACTCGTAGGTTATAACGCGCGAGAGACGAATTATTATGGGCAACGTGTCGCGTGGAAAGGAAAACTGGAACGGAGCGAACTCGACGAGCGTTAAATGGTAGAATGCGTGGCCCTCGGTCGAGGCGGCGCGCGGCCTCTCTGCTGAATCCTCGTTCCTCGTTTCTAACTCCTAATGCCCAATGAGACTCTTCTACTGTCCCAGAGACACTACGTATACAACTTTTATTCGCATACTGGAGCGAATGTTCTCCAAACCTTCGCCGCGACACTCATTGGCTACTTTTCTCTCTTTCTCTCACTCGCTCTTTCTACTTGCCCACAAATCTCTATACACACATTTATATACAAGACCATAAACCGCAATACCAAACCACTGAAAACCAATTGCCTTGTCGGTGGATAAGGCCAATCATCGCTTGTTCTCAATTGTCAAATTAGCTCCACACTCACCACCATTATTTGCCCTCACGTTTACAACCGCTTTCTGCTGACATTCGCGCCCTCTCTGCTCTCCATTTATCGCGCTTGCCATTTTCTTTCATTATTATTTACAACCGATATTTCAAAGTATCGGAAAATATCACTAAACCAAGCAAAGACGCGTAGTTTTTGGCGATCAACAAACTTCAGGCATATGTGCTCGCCTGTATCGATCGTCGAGCAAAATGCACTTTTTTTTGGATGATACTTAACCCTTCGAGTGCATACTGGGTCATTTTTACCCCAACGATTATCTGTCACCGATGGTTAGACATTTAATTTTCGTTTTCGTCACGAAATAAATTTGGGACCATAAAATATTCTAAAAAAAAATGTCTCTATAATAAAAATGAAAAACATTGCACAAAAAATGCATAGTTACCGGAATACAACGATTTGAAAAAAGCCTTGGGTCAGATTGACCCAGTAAGCACTTATAGGATGTGTGCACTCGAAGAGTTAACAATTTGCGTTTTTTCTAAATAAAAAAACAATTATTGAAAAAAGTAAATGATCAAGAAAGTATTTGAAGGATTTTAGCTCGCTTTCGATTGTTCTCGTGGACGACATAATTTTGAATGTTGGTTTTGGTTAAACCGAAGAAAATGAAATGAATGACATGAACAGCCGCGTAGAAATTTCGGATCGAAGAGATGAAAGTGTCGTGGTAAAGTTGGAGCACAAGAGTAAGGCAGCATCCGCGAAGGGAGATCGAGCCACTTTTACGCTTGGCAGATCGATTTTCTGACGAGGCGCGTCCGCACGATTTCACAGATATCACCGTTTAACCGTTTCGATCTCAATCTTGATCTCTAGTTTCAATCTTTCCATTTCGAAGATGCTGCTCTCGCTAATAAAGTCTCTGGGGACTCGTAGCGTTTACGTGTGTTGCGACGTTTGAGAGAAAACATCCAAGCGATTCGCATTGAGAGTTCCGCAAGTGAGAAAGTCTAAATAATTCAGTATCACGCGGCTGTGCAGTCAACTGAACTCTATTCTCCGGTGCACCATTCGATTATTATTTTTATCCCTTTTTCATTATCCATTCGATTAACATGCAATCGTTATGAATTTTTTTCATTTTTTTTTCTCTATTCGGTTTGTCACCGCGCTGACGAGACTCGCGGTGACTAATGTCACTTATCGTAGTTGCTCATTAATTTTTTATGACACGTTACCCGATGCCGAGAAAAGTCATCAAGATTTTTAAACCTCCTTCAAGTTTGATAATTATTTATTGTCCCGGCATTTAGTTTATTTATGAATTCCTCTAGCATGAACCGTTTCGAGTGTAAATTCGACCACATGAATCATGCAAATACTTCCGTTATCATTTTTCTTCAAACTGCTTGCGGAAAGAGCGAATTTTTAGAAAATTCATAACTTTGGTGCAATCAGTGCTTGAGAAAAGGAAAAATTATTTATCTACGTAACTGTTGACACTGCGTCGACATTCCTGACGCCATTTTGAATAATTGATACGCCGACTCATTGACGTTTATTAATCACTCCACCCGTGGGAAAGTCTCGCGATTATCTGACGTTTGCTATTTTCTTCGGTTATGTACTTTCGCGATACTCGATCCATGCTTCATACATTTCGATCATTTCGATCTCGATATATCCTTCCGTCCTCCAAGTAACGAGACGCATGGCAGGTTACAATGCGCGATCTCGTTTGTCCCTCGCTCGATATTTTCCTCTCTAGTCGCGCTCTCTCACTCACTAGTGTCTGCTCAGCAGTCTCTCGCCGTCATGGCTGAGCAACCTTTTCCCGCGAGCATACACCGTCTCAAGCAATTAGCTATTTACGAGCTATCACATTCCTCATAACCGCGTACATATATATTCATGCCGCTGGGATTCCTCACTCAACCCTTCATTTCGACGAGCCTGGATTATCTCTCTTCGCCTTCACCCACCAATCCCATTTTACTAGCTCATTTTTTTCGCTTTAACGCTCCTTAATGTTCCAATAAAAACTGCCCATTGTTTTTTTTTTACTACGAAGACTGCGAATGCGAAAAACGTCATTGTTGTAAACAATTATTTCTACGAGTTTTGAAACTTGATCATTTTTGTGCCACTGTTCCCGATGATTTTTGAAAGAAATGTTTGCGACATTTTGATTAATTTTTTTCCTTGGAAAATTGTGCATAGAAAATTCCAACTTTTTACACTCGCCAATCTTTCCACTTTTCTCGCTGTCTCTCTTTGCTCCTCGCCCTCAAACTCCCCCTCCTCCTCCTCCTGTTATCGCCTCGAGACTCAAGATTTATAGTCCCTTTTATTTATTACTGTTAATAATAATTTACAAATATATGTCCATTTCGATCGGTGGAAACGAATTCCAAGGACTTGAGCTCTTATCGTTTATTTATGTGTGTAGATTCGTGGAAAGACGTCAGAAAATTTAACAAAAGTCCGCGTCGATAACCAGGCAAATTCCTGATGAAAAGATCGATCGTGTGTTGGTTTGCGCCAGTGAGAGCGTGCGCGCATCAATTTTACCGATGTCGGTCAACACTGCAGGTTAAATTAAATTCAACCGTTATGCACTCATTTTCCATATGAATTTGTGCATTTTTTTTCATAATTGAATTCATTCGAGTCGTCGATTTAAATATTTAAGCGAAATGCTTGAGATTTGGATTAGATAATCAAACGAAATGCTTGGAAATGATTGTAAATCATATGTTCCATACAAATCGTGCGAACGAGCTTCGTCATATTCAAGAATATTCGTCCATTCAGCGACCAGACATCACCGCTCATTATTCGCTCTATTATGCGTTCGCACGTATTTTTTTTTTCTTTTTTCTATTCTCAGCCTCGATAGATAAAAGTCTGTGTATTTGCGAGCAGCGCAAATACATTTTAACTACGTTAAAGGAAAGGGGCTAACAGAGCCAGCACGAGGACGATACAGCGACGAGTGTCAGTGTACTTTTATGCGGGCAACGCCGATAAGCGGATAAAAACCTCCGCAACTTCCCACGCGAACACCTCCCGTTCTTGTTCCAGTCAAACTTAATATTTTCCGACTCCACTATTCTTTCTGCCCAGCGGCGAGAACGAAAAATCCGCAGAAAACTAAGTTTCCATTAAATTTACCATTTTTTATAGAAATCAAGTTCGAAACTGATTGAAACTTCGAGACTGAGGATTTCCTTAAAAGCCAGTAAATCCATCGGTCATTCTTGTCACGAAAAAGAAATAATGAAACAAAAAAAAATTCTCGTGTTCATGGTTTTTAATCCTTGGCAGCGGCGGTGGTAAGAAAAATTTCAAGGGCGTGTACGTACGCTCTAAATTTATGGCTCGCACACATAAAGGTATCGTAATTCCGAGGAATGCGTTAAAATATATTACAAACTCGGGGATATGGGAGCATTTAGCCTTCTCCTTGCGAGCCTTTTACATGCAAAAGTAATTATTGTTATGTGGATATATTTTTAAAATGCTTTTTATGCAACAAGTTTCCTCAATGTTTCGTCTCTTTTCTCTTGGGCTATCAACCTCCGGGGCGATATTATTATTACGACTGTGATTATCATCTTTGTCGTTAAGTATATTTCGCGTTCGCATTTACTTGATTTTATTCTTTTACTTTGTTCCTTTTTGTACGTCTCGGTCGTGACTCTCCAGTTGATGCCACACTCGAGTACAACAAAAGTCGTTATTAACAAGCTCGACAATCAGCCTCGAGTCATAGACTCTCCAAGATCGTTACGTAATTTAGCGTAAATAATAGCACAGAGGCTAAACATCGATACACGCATACACGAGGCAGAAAGACTATAGCGAAAAATCAAAGTACACAGTGTCCGATCATACACGTTCCATTTCTACTTCAACTTGCCTCTTGCGCTTGTACAGGCGAAGGTCTCGACCTCTACGTCCGTGTCCTCGGCATCCTTAGGCTCGATCGATCTGCCTGCTTACGATACGCACAATCATTTTTCATTTCTTCGTCCATACGATTTTATTTTCAATTGAAAAATTTCCAAAATAACCATTTTTTCGAGCGTTTAACGTTTTTTTTTTTACAACAACCAGTCCCTCGAATCTTTGTTATTCCCGATTCGTTGCTACAATGCAATCCGCTTTTTAGGTCATACGCAAAGTTTCGATGCTTTGTTTCAAATCTCCATCTCTTACGAAACTTTACCACTAGCCTCATTAACATATACACAAATTTTCAACGGAGCTACTCTAATTTCGTAATTCCCAGCTGCTGCTGCTGTTGTACGTGATTTTGTTGTTCCCCCCGATTCCATGTGCTTTTTTTCGCCTTCGCTATTCTGCGGGCTCGCGAGGTCGTGGAACTCACGATTTCGCGATCCACGTACTGTCCGAAATGAAAGAGAAAAAAGGTATAATTTTGCTCTCTCTCTCTCTCCCTCTCTCTCTCTCGCGCAGAGATACATGTATAAATACTCGCATTACACGGAGCTTAGTTGAATTATGGCAGTCAACGATGACATCCGACGTTCCTGGACCAAGAACCCCAGTATATATTTATATATTCCGGTACTCTCTGGCATCCGGGAACATCTCCGGTGTCTCAGAAATTTTCGACGACGTCACGTACAAGTCCCGAGAGTTTTCGGCTTCTCTTTAACCAAAATTCCGGCGAACCATCTTTAGAAAAGTGGAAATAAGGCAATGGAATTCAGGACATAAAAATCTTGCCCTGAGAGACTTTTAAGCAGTTGAAAAAGCTTAGGGCGTGGCGAATCGCTCACTCGATTCATTTAGGCACAACTTTGTCCGGTCCTGTTGTGCATGCGGTGCATGACAAAATTATTACGCGTGTTTAACGAGGAGCAAGGAAATCGTGAAACCAAATGGCGTAACAATTTTTTCAATTATTTTTGCCGTATCCTCGATTTTAGCGAACGAGGTAAAAAAGTTTGACTCGAACAAAAATTGTCATTAGAATTCTCCGATTAACCATTCGCCCTTATCTCCCCTCGCTGATCTCTCGGTCGTTTTCACTTTCGTGCGTGTTGCAAATTCGTAATTTTGATTTAATTCGCTCTTTCGTGTTGTTTTTTTTCATAAACACACACACCGACAGTGCGAACATTGTTTCTGGCCAGGAATCTGCGATGCGAGACTCTTGGAAACGGTTCCGCACAGAGGCCTCTCGCGCGACAATAAATAAATATGTACACACACATTCATTTGCTGTATGTTTGTGCGAGATCGTTGGGTCTGACGAAACAAAAGGGAAACTCTCTCGCCCGCTCGTTCGGTCACTTTGAGACTAATTGTTTAGTTCTGTTTGACCAGAACTCGGCTTACACAAGCTTCAATTTACTTCTCCTCCTAACCACGTATTAAAGTAATCTCACCAAGGTCGACCATTCTGTGTCACTTTTTCGTCCCAGTTGCGAAACCTTTTCCTCTCATCGGAAAAATCCTTCAAACAATTTTCCTCGACACTGCTTTTGTCTGAAAACCCAAAAGTACGATTCCCGAAGACGAAAGACGTTTTTTTCTCCCAAATACTTGTTCCAATGGATTCAACGATTTTCAGTATTAGAAATATACAGAAATCGCATCGAAAAGAAAATTTTGTTGGCAAAGATCGATATTTCGTTAATACCATGGACTAAACTGTTTTTTTTATAATCCCTAAGTCCCTAAAATCCCTGAAATCTCTAATATGTTGTCATTGCAGCAAGAATTTTGCTGTCAATTCCAGTAAAAATCGAATATACTGAAAAAATCTTGAAATTATTTTTAAAAAATAGTTTTCACCATGTTCATCAAATATCGATGCATTTCAACAAAATTTCATCGCCAATGCGAGCCTGTTTTCAGCAGCATTAATCGCGTTTACGCCCTTAAAGACCGCAAATAAATCGAAAATTCGATTTTCTCGCTACCTTTGCGTCCTCATAAAACTCGTTTCGAGGTGTTACACACGTTGTTTGTTCTATTACGTTGAACTCGTCCGATTGACTGTTTTCACTTTCGAGCGAGCTAAATTAGTAATTCCAATTTAACGCGCGAGAATACGAAGAGGCCTGAAACAATAAGTGCGAGCTCGTGTTACTGACTTCCGTGTCTGTATGTTACATACGTATATGAATACGATATTTGCGTACAAATAGCCCAGAAAAAATGTGCGTTCATGCTCGTGAGGACTCGCAGAGGCTAATTGACTTCACGACGCGCTGCTCCAGCTTTTCTATACAGATATACGTATCGCGCGTGTTATACTCGAATGAGAATCCGGACGAACTCGTTCTGCCATTGCGTTACGCGTAACTTAACAAACAAACAAAAAAAAACGTTATGAACAAAAAAAAGCAGAAAAATTAAATAACAGTAAACGGGAGGCAGAACTTGAGAGATTTTCGTTCTTGTAAATTCTTTGAATATTCAGATATTATCGCGAGCCTCGAAGAACGCGCGATACCACAATCTTTCTTGAAATTCTCAAGTTTTGTACACACGTTGCTCCTTGTTTTTTCTTTGCTTTTTCTTCCACCAGCTTCTTCTTATCCAAGTTTTCTCCTCGAGTTGGAGATCGTATTACAAGCCACGTAGAACAGATATAGTTGTATTTTTAAATGTATACCAGTAGCTGCTAATTACCCCCTGATGTCGTAATGACCGAACGGTTTTTAATAGCTGACGATACTCGCATAATAGCAACTATAGAGACTCGCGATTACGACGTGGCAGCAGCAGCAGCCGACACGATATCTTTTTAATTCAACTTTTCTCTCCAATGTTTTTTCTTCTTATTCTTTTCGCAGCATCTTTATTTCCGCCATTTCGATTTTTTGTTACTCCAGCCTCCGCTTTTCGATCTCAGCGAAATTATTAGTACGTAGTAATTATCTCTGCAAACAGATCTTCGGGATTGTTAAGTAACAACAACTCCGCGCCCTTGATTGGATTCGTTCGAGGGAATAAAACTATAATGACAATTGTTAAATTCTATGGCAGGAAGAAAATAATAATTGATTGCATTTTCTTTGCGAAAACAATTTCAAGCGATAAACGTTTAATTTTTCTTCGCGGCTCCGCTTGTTTAATTGGCCATAGTTATTGCTAATTAGTGTTTGTTTTTTTATTACAAAGAAGCATAAATCCCATGGCGTATATTCGCAATGGCACAGTGCTTACTGTAATTACCTGTAAATGTCGTAATGGACCGATCAATTTAGCAAGAGTCAAGACTCGAAGTATATTCAACGATGCGTGGCTCGTTAAATCAAACTCCAGAGACTCGAGAGTCTCGGACTCCGCTCGGTCTTTCCGATTCGTTCAAATTTTCCATCTATCCAAAAAGAAGATTTTGTTCTTTCACTCTCTGCGCGTAGGAAATAAATATTAAGTACTGTGAGAAGAAATCGCGTGTCGGTTATTGGTCTGCTTGTTCGCGGGAAGTCACTCGTTCAACTGCGTTTCCGGGATGTAAGATTTTTTCTCTCCTCGCATCTCGACGTGCTCCTCCTGGGCTATCCCACGCTACACATACGCACTTTTTTTTCATCCGTAAATATATACGTATTAGCGAATGCGAGTTGGCAAAGTTGTAATTGCGAAGACGGCTTGTCGCTCCTGCTCGGCTCCCCGTGAATGCGACTCCCGTCCTATCAGTTTTGTTTCCCTCTGACGTTTACCAGAGATAAGGCGAAACGTTCTCAGACATATTTATGCCGCGCGGATGCCACAACCAACAACAAATATTTTCCTACAAACGTTTCAGCCCAACATTCGACAACATATTTCATCAACGATCGATTGTAATCTTCGATCGACTTTATATCGCGATCCCCAACATTCGCGCTATTGAAAAAATACACCCAATCGAATTGGACTATCTCTACGTGTCACTTCGGCAACTCAAATCCTTTATCTCCAGACGAGATAGAAAAAAAAAACAAAAATCTAAACACGCAAATCGGTACCACATGAATGTCCGTCTTGCGTGTGTCTGTGTGCGAGTGTCGGTCACCAGATCGTTACAATCACCGAATCGATAAATCAACGCCACAGCGTCTGGTCATTAATCACGCGATGAGTGATTCTCCCTCGGTGCACGTACAAAGAAAAGTGCATTATTGTCGAGGTTCGCGGCGGCGTACGTGCGAGAAGCGTATTCTTATGAAAAATATCGCGGTTATCGCGTTATTGCATTCGAGACGATCGGCGCGCGGAGCTCCAGTTGAATTCGTGCCAATTTTTCGTCATAAAAAAACAAACAAACAGGTGCTGCGTTCGGAAAAAAGTAGTTGTTCGTGTCAATTTTCGACGCGGTTAATTTCCATTGAATTCTCATTGAAAAATAATTCAAGTCGCTATCAAGATCGAAATATTTTTCTACCCCGCTAACCCGAGACTCGAATTGGATCAAAGATCGAATTATAGATTGTCTATATAAAAGGCTGTGAAAGAAAAATTCTTATTGTTACTTAATGAATGTGTAATATTTGAATGAAATATTGCGGAGCAATGAAATTTTATTGTTGGGATAAACCGCCTGCTAAACAAGGGAATAATCGGCGTGCGGCATCTCTCATGCGGCTCCCCGCTTATGAACCATACCACTGTACTCTGTAATCGTTGCGATAGAACGTTGAATGTCTCCGCGAAGACAAGGCGCAAGGACTAATAGTCTCTAATCGCGAGATAAGCTCACAAGTACTCGATTGTCGGTGCATGCTGCTGTGTGTACCTTCGACGCGATGACCGTGCAACACAGCCCCGCGATCCGTGTGTTATAACTCGCTGCAACCTGGCGAACATCGAGAAGATAGAGCGATAGATAATGTTACCTTGTTTAAGAAATAACCTCTCGGAAATACATACAGCCCTGAATACACAAGTATCACTACTGTTCAAGAATTATGTTCGTTCCACTCGATCGAATAACTATGTACGCGACTATTACGACTTTCCTCCTATGCTCAATGGAATCAATTATTATGCAACTGCAACACACAGAACTAACATAATCTGTGGAATAATAATCATTGCAGCTATTTATCCAATAGATTGCTCCATTTTTTCACATTTTATAAACATACTTTTTACGCGATATTAACGTCTCAATAACGATTTCTCCAACGCGACGTTCGTTCTACACTTTTCTTTGATATTTAATCTCCATTTTTATTGCCATTCGTTAATAGACAGTTTTCGTTTATTTATTTTATTCGAATAGAGATTTACGTAAAGGAATAATCAAAATTCCGGCATCGCGTCGTTTCAGCGAAAATAATTAATTTTAATTTTATTCGAAATAAAAAAAAATTGCAGCTGGAGTGTTGGTTTTTTTTTCGGTTTTGTTTTAATGTGGAAATAATTGGGTTTCAGGAGTCAATCGAAAGCCTCGTACTTGGCTTACCGACGAGAGAGAGGAGCGCCGGACAGCGAGGGAAGTTACAAACGTACGATGTCTCCTACAGCGCGTTTGGATGACTGGCACCATCAGAATTCAGCGACATCGCGAGACCAGGATGACCCGGTGTTGCTGAGAGTGACGCCACACACTCATCAGTCGCCGAATCATCAGACACAAAAAAATTCGCAACAAATGAACGATTTGCCAAAGTCGCACAGTGTCGACGCGCTTCATCAGCGCATCGAAGAACGCAGTGCGATCCATTCGAACGACGTAATGAGCAAGCTGTCCCGAGACTTGACGAAGAAGTTGCATTCGAGCGAGAGTCGTGGGAGAACCGAGAGCAACAACAACGACAAGGATTACAAGGAGAGATTATCGCCGCAAAGCATCGAAGTTTTGAACGATCGGAATCGCCAACTCGAGCGAGAACGAAGAAAGTTGGCAGCGAGTTGCGAGCCGCTATCTTCGCGACTCTCCTCGAGCAACGGCGAGCCCGGAAGTCATGGGATCGAAGATTTTTACCGGGAAAGAAGCGCAACTATCGAAATGACCTCGAGAAACGTCGAGCTGTTGAATCGTCGGAACGCTCTTGCCGAGAGACGAACAGCAGGCCCAACTTCCGGTTTGAGCTTGAACGGCAACTCGAGCCTCACGACAACCGATAATCCCGACTCGGAAACGAGAAATCTCTCCGCCAGCAACGAAAAACCACCAGCACCTCTGAACTCTCCGCCAAGGTCACCGTCCGCAACGTTCGTAACACGCGACGACGCGAGCCCGGCGTCCTTGCGATCCGGCGCAGTTCCAAGACGAACCGGGAGCTGCTCCAGCTCGAGTTCAACCTCGACGAGATCCTCCACCGAAGCCAATCAGTCCTCGAGATCATCGCCACGAGTTAACCATACCACCGAAGCTCCCACGAGGCAACAACAGACCAAGGTCCCCAGGGACCTCGAGCAAGGTCACGGAACCACCCGGAGCCAAGGAATCGTACGAAGAAAAATTTCCAGTCCCTCCCAGACGGAAAACAGCTGGACGGGGACACATTCACCCAGAGCGAGATCCAGTCAGACCGAAGTTACGATCACCAATGCCAGTCTACGAACAACTTCCTCCTCCAGGTCGAGATCCTCCTCGCTATCCAGCGCAGCTTCCAAAATCTCCACCTCATCCTCCTCCTCCTCAGCCTCCCCGAGATATTCACCCGTCGAAACGAAAAACTCCCCCTGCGTTTCCCCTCAACCTGGCATCGAGGGACTCACGCTTCTCCAAAGAAGCGAAATTGTCCTCAGGGTCAATTCTACCACCATCGATGCTTCCTCCCAAACCGAAATCTTCGACGAGGACGATTCCAATGACACGAAACACATGCTTGACGAAGTCGTACCCCTCACCAGGAGAAAACTCCCCGAGGAAATCGAGTGCGAACAACTGAGCAGAGATCTCGCCAATCAACTCGCTCCCAACGACAAACTCGTCCCAATTCTTCGTGAGTTTTTTTTCATTGAAAATTAATAATTAACTGAATTAAAATCTTGCCACAGACAAAACAAAGTACAATTTGCGTATGTATTTCGGTCAGCAATCGTCAGAGTTCAAATTCGAGTGAAAGTCAAAATTAAATTTCAATTTCGACCCTTTGGTAATTTAATAAAACTCTCAACAAAGATTTATTATGATTTGATAAAATTTCTAAAATGAGAACGAACTCGAGACAGCCTAATGTTGTACTTTTCACTCTGGCAACTCGTAAAAGCTGTTTATTAACTTAACGCGGTTTCAATCTCGGTCCAGACATTCCCGAGTTTATTTCTTTGGCTTCTCCGGTGGTGACCGAGCGAGTTTCTAGTAATTCATGTCGCGGAGATTTGTTTATTGTTTCATCGTCAAGACGAAAAGTTTCAAGACTTTTTTGAGCAGTCATCGAAATTTCGCTCTAATTACTTGACTCCTTTTCCCAAAGTTTTATTTTCGAAAATTGAACAGCATTCACCATTCGCTCGATTTTGCAGCTGGTTTACAACAGCCGAGTATAAATAGTGCGCAATTTACGGGAGCATGTTATTCGCGTGGGTTTCCGTCGAGTGATGAAGAAAATAAAATAAATGAAAAAGGAGTCGAGGAGAGAACGAGAAGCCGCCACAGTGGCCAGTGGCCAAGCGTACGAGCGTCGACCTTTCAATTTAATAAGCGTTAATACGATCAACGCTCCAAAGCCACGCACCAGTTTATTAGATTACCTTCCGAGTCTTGTGCAAAGAATGCGACCGAGTTCGTTGGACTCGAGCACAAATTTGCATTTTCCAAGGGCCTCGTCTAATCTCATATACGTCAAATCTTAATCGGTCATTTAACCTACATTTTTATCAATTCAAGAGCCTATAGCCCTTGTTGATGGAAAAATACATTTTTTATCAAGTAGCAAAGAATCACCGAATTTTTTAGACCTCAGTAGACACACATGGGTCTGGGCTACCCAGCCCGTTCAGCGAATAGCGTGAATTTCTCATTTTTCGTATTGATTACCATTAACTCACTTTCCATAGATTCAAAACTACTTTCCTGAATTTTTGCCGATTTTTTAATCGAGTCCAAGGACAGTAAAAATCAGTAGGACACCCCAGACCCATGTGTGTCTAGGAAGGGGTTAAAATTCGAAATGTTGGTTAATTTTTGATACAAAAATTCTCTGGAAACGCCACGATTCAGCAGAATCTTGTGTTTCGATAAGAAAAATGAAAGTTCGATGAAAGATTCAGTTGGATCGAACGACTGATTAAAATTTGTGAATTAATTTGTCATCAGTGCCAGCCCCGGAACACAAGAAGCCAACGGATTACGTATCGGGACTGTTCAGGGTGGAAGCGACTCTGCAACCGAGACCGCGCCGGCCACCCTCGTTGGACGATTTGAACTCGACGATTTCGGTGGAGAACGAAAACGAAGAGGATGCAAAGTGAGTGAAGAAGCTGTGGCGAAGAGAAAATGAAAAAAAATTGAGTTTCTACAATTTTCTTCGTCGCCATGGGATTTTTATTGTAAAGGTCGAAAGAGTCTACAACATTTCGAAACAAAGAAGATTAAGAAGGGACTCGATCGAATTCATTGCCCGGGGAGATTCACGCGATGAGGAGTCTCGAGAAAAGAGAGTGTTACTTTTACCCGATAACCCGTTAGGATTTAACCCAGCTCACGTGCCCGCGAAGACATCGCGTGACGACACTGTTTTTTTTTTTTTTGTTCGTTATTTCCTCTCCCCTCTCTCGCTCTTTGCCCCTTTCTCCCTCCGATCGTTTGCGTAGAGAGGAAGACGATGGTTGGATAGATTTTCTAGAATGCGTGGGTGCGAACGCGCACGTTGAAAACTCTCGACTGGATAAAAAACTTGATTACCATTAATATAAACGATGCGAACGATGACGATCGAATTCGAGGGGTTTTATTTATCTTCTCTCACTAAATCCTCTCGAACTCTCGATTTATCTCTCCCTGGGCTGATGTTTCTTATTCGGGACACGCACGTGATAGAATTTATCGCGTGATCGAGAAACAATTACCAAATAAAAAACGAAAGAAAAAACGGAGAAGAAACGTAACGTTCGTGATGGAATTCTTATCGACGTTTTCTTTCTTCTCGTGACTCGGAGGATTCTTTTGAGGTAAAGAGTCCCTCGGGTATTTGGACGTCGGAAAACAAATCGCCTGCAATTCTTTCCATCTACAGGAATTATTTGTTCGCTTGTCAATCGAATCCTCCTCGAAATGTATTCGAAATTATCACTTATTTTAGACTGAGTCAAACATATTTTCTCGCACGCGCCTTCAAGCCGAGTGAAAGTGCACTCTACCACTATGAAATTGCGCAACTTACCCATAAATGATATTGTCATCGCGAGTAGGTTCTATACCAGCGCGAGGGGCTGAGCTTCCAAAGGGTGGGGACGCCAGATTTTCGTCCTACCTTCCTGTCTCGGAGTCGTTGCTTATTCAGTTTTAACCAATTCGTTGGATTTATCGGTCAAACCGTACACACTTTCCTCGCGAAAAAACGTAATCGTATTAACAAAGGATTCCATTCGTACACTGTCTGCTATTTGCAAACTTTTTCCAACAACGAAATCGTGTTTGTGCGAAAAAACACAGTCGCTGCATCCATCGTTGTTTCCCAGGTGAAAAAATCTTCATTTTCTATCAACACAAGTTTGAAGAATTTGATTAAAACTTTATCATCAATTATTTAGGGTTGCAAAAAATTATTTCCTGCTTCCGCCTCGTTAGAATTTGTCTACGTTTGTAAATTCTATGTAAATATTGTTTTTTGCATCGCGTTAGGTACACGTATTGATTCACTGTGGCATGAGTCACCGTCGCGAGCTGACGTAATCGCGTCAACACACCGTTAGTTCCCAATGACTTACGCCGGCCGATTTATTTTCTAATTTATCGCTGTTCGCCCTCGTGGGCAAGTGTCGAATATTGTTTTTATATTAATGGCCCGTTCTCTGTTTGCTCCAGGAATGATACGATGCCCTCTACACCTACTACCCCGTTGTCGACCACCGATCCTAGCAGCCCTCTTTCACCAACCTCGGCTTACTTTACGACCTCCGAAGGCAAAGCTCGATTTCTCACTAGATACTCTCGTGATGTCACCGATGAGGATATTTCTAACGGTTCGGACAATTCGACGCGCTCGAACAATACCAACAGCGCCAATGACAGTCTCGATCTCAGGCAGAAAAAGGTTTGTTCTGTTTTCTTTGACCTTGAAAACTTAATAATCGGCGTAACAAATTTTCAATCGGACGTTTTATTATTAGAAACGATTTTTTTAATTAATATGGATAATTATCCATTTATCTGCTTTCTTTGACTTTGAAAACTGAATGATCGTTGTTACGTAATAAAAATCGGAGATTTTTTATTTCTAGTCATTTTTTAACGAACGAATGTTTTATAATTGCAGGAGGAACTCGTTCTCAGGTTGGACAAAAAAGTCTTAGTTTTAAGGGCAGAACAGGAAGCTGTGAGAGAAGAGGGTGAACTGAACGAATCATTGGGAGCTCGAGTTTCATCGCGAGTATCAGCAGTAGCTCGTCCTGCGGAGGCATCCAAATATCGTTTGCACGTTGAAGAAGTTGGGAAAATAACGAGTCTCCTTCTTGGACTGAGTGGACGATTGGCTCGTGCTGAAAACGCTCTTTACGGAATGCCAGCCGATCATCCTGAGAGGGTAAGACGAAAGGATACAATATTTTCCTCTTGTCTCAACTTTTCTTTAAATTTCCTCGACAATCTAGTCATTTTCGCTCTAATTGATTTCCCACTTTTTTCTTAATCGCAGAAAATCTTGGAATCGAAACGTGACAAGCTTATGGATCAGTTGGAAGAGGCTAAGATTTTGAAGAGCAACATTGACAAACGCAGCGTAAATGTCTCGGCGATACTTTCCAAGTACCTGAACGACGACGAATACGCGGATTACCAGCACTTTATAAACATGAAAGCGAAGCTGATAATGGACGGACGTGAGATCCAGGACAAGGTGAAACTCGGTGAGGAACAATTGGCAGCTCTGAAAGAAGCAATAGATTAGGGAGACTGAAAAGATTTGGGGATCTCTGAACGATTCATCACCGAAGGAACGAAGAAAAAAGTATTTGTCACGCAGCGTTATTTTCGTGATAAGGGAGAAGAGAACAGTGCGAGTGATAAAGTTGGGATCTGTGTTCCGCGCGAGAGATTGTTGAGGAAAGAAAAAATGATAGTTTCGTTTCTCCTCAACGGGTCCCAGGTGTCATCCTCTCCCTGAAAAAGTAAATAATCATAAAACAACCTTAAGTGCCTAGTCTTTGCTAAAGCTCGAGTCGTGACCGAACGACATTGCGAATCCTCTTCTCGGTGATTACGATCGGCGCCACTCAATACTTCGGATCGACAAACTCAACCGATTAATGAGACACACAGAGAAAAGACAGAAAAAGCAACGAAAAGAAAGCCCGACGCAGTGAAACGAGCCGTACTGAGCGGCTCGCTCAGCAAAATTACTTTGTCTACTAAGCAAGAGATGAATTTATATTATTTATTCAATTGTTTCCAAGAGAAAATCAAAATTCTAATATATCAATTATCTTGTAGATTTTTTATTTTCTTGTCGAGCTTAAATCGATCGTAAATTTGAATTGAATCAATGAACGATACTCGAATTCGGTGCAATATATTCGCTAGCGTATGTGTGAATACATAATTATATTTTTTTGCGTCTATCTCGCGAAACTCCTTTGGCTTTTTGGAAAAAATCATGTTTTTTCTCAATTTTTCATAAATTTCGTTGGCGTTTACGGAAAGAAACAAAAACAAACGAACAATAGCCAAAATGCGGAAGCACAGTGTCTCGTGTGGATTCGTACGAGCTTTTTTATCGAGCCTCATTGCCGCGTGGTGCCTTCTTATATACATGTGATATAAGGATTTAGATAAAGGGAGAAAATGGCTTGACGGAAAATGAGATCCGGAAGGCGCATCCACAGGAGAATGAATAAATAATAAACGGTGTGTTTTTCCTGCAGGGGAGAAATATGAATGAATTCAAAAGAGTACGAGTGCGGAAGGAAGGACTTTGTAAATATGAATTTTTTAAAAATAGTGTTTTTCATTCTCGTGCTAAATCACACGCGGACAAGATGAGAAAAGACGATTTAATAAAACGAAACGATTATAACGACGATAATGTTCTAGCCAAAAGAAAAATTAAGCGCGAAACTAAACGACGAGGATTATTGTTTATTAATTAAGTTACTGTTAAGATAATTATGAGAAAAATGAAAAAAAATGTTCATGTTACGTTTACTTCTAACCCGGGGTTGTTCCTTCAATAGGGAACAACCCCAAGACGCTTGTGATCTTACTTACTCTACCGGACCAAGGACGCTCGAAGAGACGCGTGAATTCTCGTGCCTCCGTGGTCAAAAGAAGCGGAATTTCGTGACACGATCGATCGTTCATTCAAAAACCATTTTCTCCTCCAGTTCGTATCGGTTTACCCAAAATTTCCTTTTTTTCGTTCATTTTTTTCAATAAAAAACAAACTTCTTCGTTATTCCCGCAACGACAAGGTCCTCCGAACTTTTGAGCTCAGTAATGAGAGACTTATTGCAGCTACAAGAGTCACGCGATGGACGTTCACGGGACACGAAACGAAATTCGATGCGTTATAAATGGCGACAATATTGAATAAAGAAAAACAAAACAAACAAATGACCAAAAACGCGTTCTTCGAGCCGAAGCAACGAACGCATTTGTTCTCAAACTTTTTCAAATTCTTTATTATTTATATTTCGCATCGCAAAACTTTTTAAAAATATTTCCACAGTCTGGATTTCATTTGCCATAATTTTTCCACATTCAAGACAAAAAGCGATCGATTGGTCACGAAGTTTCGCGATATAATAGTCAGTTTTCTGTTCCTCGTTTCTCCATGTTCGACGATGCATTATAAGAAGCAAAATTGCCGCACGAGTGGCTCGCCCACAGCACCCATGTTTCGGGATCGCGAAACATGACGAAAAGTTTAAGAAGCAAGAAAAACAAAGAAAACAAAAAAGCACTAAACTACACCATTCGGTGTAAAAATGCGAGTGAAGCAAACAAAAAAAAATCGCAAGATGATAAATCTCGCGTATGAAATACGCGTCGCAAGAGTTTCGTCGAGAGGCTTTGAATTTGTAAATAACGAAGAAAGACAACAACGAAAATAATAGAAAGCAAAAAAGAAACGTTAATTATTCGGTATGGAAAAATAAAAATGGTGCTCTGGACCCTTATTTTATACAATGTGAAGAAACGTTCCGTTAATCCGTAGGCTATCAATGATGTTCGACGTTTTTTTTTTTTTNTTTTTTTTTTTTTTTTTTAACACCATTCAAATAAATATTTAAATGACTCTTTTCACAAATAAACGAAAATTCGAATCCCTCCGCCTCTTTGTGTATATACATGTGTTACAGTATCTAAAATAGCATATATGCGATACTATGCTAAATATAGTATGTGTATGTATAATGATACGAGCATTAACGTGATTGCAAATGAAAAAGATATACAGACATACAACAAATCTCCGTAACAATACAATAATGCGTTTGTCCACGCCAATAACGTCGACCCTGCGATAAATATCATCGTGTTTTTTTTTAGTCTCATAATATTAATTACGATGTATTAGAGATCATTACGACAGCTACATTTTGAAGCTCGCTTGCAATAAATAACACGTTGAAAATTACATCGAGTTGTTCAGACTTTATTTTTCCACTTTATTTTCCTCACGAATTTGCCTTTCCCTAAAAAGCTTGCGTGACCTACTTTTGTTTGCGAAAATGTCCCACGGGGTGTTCGTGAACGTTCACGATTTCCGCTATGGCTGGAATTTTGCTCTGGTGACGAAGTATCAAAACACTTGGTACGGCACAATGGATACACGATAAAAAATCAAAGGAAAAATTATTTGTTACCGACGGTCGGTATGTTACCGACGGCCAGCAATTCTTTGCTGCGTCGAGCGGAAAATATTCTCAACCCAACACGAACGCCTCGGCGTCGATGTATGTAACGGTTGTCCATAAATTCTTGAGCAATACTGGCTTATCATTTCGAAACATCCAGATTTTTTAAAACGAAACCCGTTAGTTCGTGAAGACGTGACATTTACTACCTGAGACTGTAATCGTTAGACACATCGAGAATATTTTGTTCGATCCCCGTGCGAAATTCGTTGTTTTTGGACCCAACGCACAATCGCGCTCCGGAAAGAAAATGACAATGCTCGGAGATACTTGTTTTTATGAGAATTTAAAGTATTTGAAAATCTGTAATTCTACTTCAAGATATTGAAGCCCAAGGTTACATTGTACGTCCATATTCACTTGCTTTATGCGCATAATCGTCGAACGAGAAAAAAACTGAAATTCTTTCGTCCGCGCTAGTGCTGGACTTGAGGTTTTTTTTTGCAAAGGTTGCACATAGTCGATGTTATAATGATATAAAAACGGGAGAGGTTATGTTGATCGTTAGCAGCTCTGAAAACCGTATGGTGCTGCCTTTTCCATTAGTCTACGAAAGGTCGGAAAGAAAAATATTGGAAAGAAAAGGCAAAACAGATTGTAGCTTTCGAAAAATCGTTCGTAAAAGAAAATTCTTCTTTGTATCCATAAGACGACAGACATACTTTTCCCAATTCGAAAAGCACGTGCGTGTGTTCACCGCAATTGGAAGTAATTTTTTTCTCATTAAATCGAGAATTTATTATCTAAAGTAATCTGTGTCCTCGCTCGGTGTAGCGAGCTGGGCGAGTCAGATAGGGAAAATCGACAGAGAGCGAGCGAGAAGTATAATTTTATACCCGGAAATAAGATAAGGCTCTCGTGAAGCAATCGAGCACCGCGCAGAGGCCTCGAGCGCGTTAGTGGGCAGCGTGATTGCCGAAGGAAAAAGCCGCATATACCGAAAGGAGAACAGGAAAACGCCCAATATTATCAAGAAAAATCAATCGGGCGATGGATTTTTTTATTCTTAACGAATTATTTTTCCCACTACACACGCGGAGAGCTCTATGAGCAACGCCCGTGTACTGGCTCGGGAAGCGGCCATTTTGATTGAGCGTCGTGTCACGTCGTGACCTACTTTGGGTGGGTAATCCACGTGCGCGGGTCGTCGAACCTTTCTCTAGTCGAGCGCGAGGTCCCCAACTTGGAGCAGATCGGCCAGAGTGGCGGGTATTACGTTTATCGGAGTTGCACGAATATATGCATAATATGGCGATACAAACATATGCACGATGCACACACACACTATGACAAATATATGACGAATTTACGGATCGATAAAACGTGTCACCCACTAACCCAGTTCCTCCCTAACAAAATAATGTTTCTTTTCTTAATTACAAGCTTTATTTCTCTCGTTTTTCAAGTATCTTCTAAAAATAGGTCATTCTGAACAAGAAAGCGCAAACGACGAAACGTAGATTCATGATTCGTGGGATGAAAGCGCGAATGGTGGGAATGTTGCCAAATGGGTCACACAGCTCAGCTCCTCGATTGCTGCTGGCAATGTAATAATAGTATATACATATATACCCTTTAGCATATAGAAAAGTACATATATGTGAATATAAATGTTGACTAGAGTTGCTGGGAGGTAGGCCGGGGATCGCGGTGGTGCTTGACACGCTCGTGAGAGGTTAGCTATACATATACATATACAGAACAGCGAGCTACGCGGCGCGCGGTGTTTGATCAATACTCTACTGTATGTGGAGCTATCCTCTCTGTCAGTTTCTGCCGTTGGTATGTATATACGGTGTGATGATGCTGCTGCTGTTCCCTAGCCGCATGGTAACAGTATATATGTCTATACGAATAAGCGCATATATACAAGTGAGAAAAACGAGGCCAAATTAATTTCCCCGTCATAGCAATCGGACCGTTAGACCGAAAAAAACAAGTTCGCAGCGAAGAAAATGGAGGTTTTTTCAAATTCGATTGCAATTTTGAATATTCCCGCCAAAAAAAAGGGATTGTGAGGGAGTCGAGTAGAAAAATGAGCGGGTATCTTTTGCTCCCGCGTTGCCATGGGGGGCGACTCTGTATCGAATCGAGCAGGAAGCAGAAGCAGCAGCAGCAGCAGCACATTCGTTTTCTACAATTCCGCGGATAAATTCATATCTACAGATATATTCGGTTCATGTGGCATATAGCGTCGTATTATTGATCCCGTGTGTACAGTACAGTTTTTCCTCATACACGCAAACCATAGCTCCGACGATCTTGCACGATTAGAAAGTTTCAAAGCTCTCCCCCCTCCTCTCCGTCTATCTCTCTCGACGCTCAACATGTATATTCCGCCAAAACCGCTATAGAATTTCCTGCACGCGCTTACGCAAGAAATAGTACGCATGTCCCCTTGTGTATATCTATATATATCGGTGTATGCGCGTGAGTGGGAAAATACACACGCATAACCAACGCTCCCCGCGCGATAAGCCAACACATTATGCTGTTTCTCCGTTTGATCATATAAACGTACATGGCCCCGAGTACGGGAATGTGTGCTCGTAGAGGGAACAAAGAATTAAGAAAATCTCACGAATCCAACTCTCTGTTGGTTGGCGGAGCGTCAATGCGGCACAAGCTACACGGGATGAGTATAGCGGCGCATGCGCACCGCGCTATGTCAGTCAAGGACGACACGTGCGGCTCGGCTCGACCTACTTACATTCTCGTGCTTCGGACGAAATCGGTCGGATCTCCGAACTTTCACGAGCCTAGTAGAAATAGGACGCAGCGGCAATATCCACCATACCAAACTACTTTCTATATAGATATTTATTCGGCTTCGTCGAGTCTGTATTCGTCCGGTATTCGTTCATATACTTAAATAACATTTACCTATACAAAGCGGGGCGCGCGCGCCGTCTATAAGGACGTCGTTTCACGAGGATAATCTATCTCGTACATTACGAGCCACCGAATCACCACTTTGTGTATATGCTTACGGAAATAGAACGTTTCCACGTTATTTTCGAGCGCGACGAGCATATATTTCGACATTTCAAACGGCAAACACGTTTTCATCGTGACAGAAAAAAAAACACAACAAAGAAATAATATGCAAGCGCGTTGGGCTATACGCGATATGTGACGTAACGGAAAATCGCGATAATGCGAACGAAACACGCTCGCGGTACCGAGAGACGCGCGGATATGTGTGTACGCGATACACGTTGTTGTTATTATTATTATTATTATAGCAGGTTCTGGATTATTATGAAAGAGCCAAAGTGAGGAAGAGAGAGAGAGAGAAACTGCATGGCGGAAATTGTGATGGTGACGCTGCACCTCGAGTAGCTTCATATCCATTGCGGTTCTTGCTGACCCACTTATTTGCCCGCAGCGTTACACAGCCCCACGAAATCGATACAACTAAATAGGTCGAAGGTTACCGCGCCCAATTCTCACCGTGCCTCGCATACGCGTCTATTAATGGATGAATTACTCATATTTTCTTACGTCTATATTAGTGCAAATGCACAATCTATAGATAAACATAAATAGGCACGTATGTGTGTGCGTGCAAAATATACATGCCGAGAGTAGTTGGTAAGAAGCCAACGTGTATAATATGGAAACGGGTTCGTGTAAAAATCTCTTTCCGCGTTTTGCTTCAAGATTCAAGAATAGAGGGAGGGGGGGAGGCAAGGGACGTAGAAGGAGGGCGGGGTAGAGGGGCACAGTTCGATCACGGTTGCCATCCGAAAAAAGCGCTGCACGCGCAATCCAAAGGGGTTCTTTTGCCGCAAGGGGGTCGAGTACAGGTTGACGACGATGGCAAGGCAAGAAGGAGCGCATATATGTGTGTATAAACCAACCCAACGGACTCGCGGCCTGAAGAGAGGGAGACGGGGCTCGGGAGGCGGCAAATAGGGTGGTGTAATGTACGAGAGACGAGGTCGCCAACGACTGTTCCCTTGCTCACCAATCACCGCGCAAAGAATCATAAGTGACCAATGGAAAGCTCTCTATTGCGAGATTGCGCCGCTGGTTATCCCGCGAATCGATGTGGTGGGGTCTATCTGGTGAATGCAAGCGACGGATATGCCGAGGAAGAGGAACACATTCTCGTTCGTCGCAGCCCGTCTTGGCAGTTGGTTCTGTGCTCCGAGACTCGTCTCCTCGCCCTTCTCTAGTTCGTCTAGCACTTTCGTTGCTCTGCTCCTGTCTCTTGCTCGTTGCTCGTCTCTTTTGTACGAAGACCCTCGTAATATCGACAAGTTGAACAAAATAATACTCGCGATTCAAAAATATCTTTCGAAAACAGTGATGAAA
This sequence comes from Hyposoter didymator, assembly GCA_037952995.1. NCBI lineage: Eukaryota > Metazoa > Arthropoda > Insecta > Hymenoptera > Ichneumonidae > Hyposoter > Hyposoter didymator. The sequence continues at coordinate 7,275,935 of JBAJMU010000010.1, forward strand.
ACAAATTGTCCGGCTCAAAAACGACATAAAAGATAAAGGAGAAAACAAAATATTAAAATTGTCGCGTGTACGCCTGCCAACAAAGAAATACGGGATTATTCGCGCGTTCATTGCTACCAAATTGAGAAAGCCAAAGAAAAAAAAATAAAGAGAAAACGGAAAGACAAGTTATTTCTGTGGATTGGATACGAGGATTTATTGAAAATCGCGTCGTTGCATTTCGTATCAGTGAATTTTTAACGAAAACAAAAAACAAATCAATTACCAAGTAACATCGTCATTGTGATTTTCTCAACATCTATACATTGTCTATTATCGCGAATAATTCACGCGCGTTTATCGTTGTGCCCTCATGCGTGTTAAAAGAGCCAAGCACGCACGCACACGCTGGTACGCGCATTGTAGGTCGATTGTAGAATTGGCGAGAGAAAAAAGAAAGAAGAAAAGAGAAAAAAGGAACGTTGCGCGTGTACAGAGTGGGTAAAGATGGCGGCGCGGTGGGCAAACGATGGGGGCCAGAGGACACACGAGCAAGATAGAGAAGGAGCGAGAGAAACGCGCGGTCAGAAAGAGAGGAAAAGAGCGTGCGCGCGCTCGAGCGGGCTGGTGTGCTCGTGCGGTGTGGGGTTACTGTGACGCAATCGTCACGTGACACAGCCGTGACTAGCTTCTAGCTGGGGCAGTGTGTGATCTAACGTTCTCCACACCAGTTGGTTGGCAACTGCTGCTGAGCTGAGACGCGGAAGTTCTCATGCGGCGCCTGCGTCTCTTTCTCTCTACAATTTTCGCCTTTACGCGGACAGAGATTCCAAACGCGTTTATTCTACTTCGTTTTCCTATTCTCAACGTTTACGGGCCAAACCTCAAGAAATAACTAGCCCACTTTTCGCTACACCTTTTCCTTCAATTGTTTGTTTTTTTTTTTTATCCTTTTTTTTTCGATCTTTGCGACACACATCCTCATCGAGGAAAATGCGAACGAAACGTCGCTCGGTCATTGGGGGTGAGAAACTGGCTAGGCTCAATTTAAATAAAAAGTCAGTCTTTTTCTCTCTCCTATTGACTGTGTGACAATGCACCTTGCGCGCGGGATCATCGATTAACTAGCCAACGTTGTACATACGACATAATACATAAATTAACATACAGCTAACAATATGTACAAGTATGTACTGACGAATGCCGCAGGACTACGGTGAAAACTGTGTTCTCCCAGCTGTAACTAATTCGCATGTGTACATGTATATATATAATAATATATGCATGTATATGGGGATTAGCGAGTGGGAACGATTGACTGTGGGTTCACGGCAATTTACGCGATTTTCGCTGGCGCACAAATATTATAATACCTGTAATTTCGCTCGAGGCGTTTTTTCCTCGTTGCGTAACACACAATTCTTCCTCGACATCGCGCGCGCGCTTACGTCGTGCCTAATAAACGCATACACTCATATATTTTTGTATTAAAAAAGAAAAAAGAATAATAAATCATCTGAGCGAATAAATGTACATAAAAAGTTGATGCGCCAACCTCTCTCTGTCTATGACGACGAAGCTTGCCTCGCCGTATATAGATTTGCCTGCCAAATACTCTATAAAGCAGGCCCGATCGGTCTGCGCGGTAAAATAAAGCCCCTTCACCAAACACACCGACTTTCTAAATTCATTTACTTTCGTAATCGTTCTGTCGTGTGCGACAAGACTACTTTTGCCTATATCGCAATACGCAAAGAGTTTATTGGTGCCACTTCTCCTCCCGCCCGTTTTTTTCCCTCGCGCGAGCTTGTTTTTTATCCCCGCCAAGGAAAAATATTTTCCTTCGCGGATAATTAGCCTCAAATCTATGTCACAATCCCATAGATACATTTACATTCGTTCACATTCTAATACACACTCGAGTGTATATAATCTAACGAGATAATTGGAACACACCGGGGAATAAAGAAGACACGAGCTATTTTATATCCTTTTATTAGAGGCAGTAGTGTGTTGGCATGGCAGCCATCTTTTCTCTGGATTCGCGAGAGAACCAACGAGAACGAGGAGACTTCTCGCATGCGCTAGAGGCCGAAATATACATTATCGCGAAGCACACACTATACCTAACGACATATTTTATACACACACACACGTGAATAACACACACTAGGTTAAAAGAGAGACGCATACATAAACGAATGTCCGTTGGTATGCACAAGCCAGTGTGGTTACCCATACTGCTTATTTATTCATTCTCAACGCGCGGCATAAGTACATTTATGTTGGTGTGCGTGTTATAACACGTATGCGAAGAGCTCGAATTGCGGAACAGCGCACGATGAGAATGACATCACTCTGCGCGACGCCTGCTCATCGAACACGCCTTGTTCTTCCCGAGAAATAATAAGAAAAAAACATCCACGAATCGCTGCTTATATATATGTATATATATTGGCCACAAGCTTCCCTTCCTCTTTCGCTCCTTCTTCGCGGTTACTTACGGTTTAACCTTGAAGAGATGCGTGTGTGCATTTACTACTGCGGTAATAGAGGCAGAAAAACGTAAGGAAAAAAATGAGAAAAAATAATGAAGAAAAAAGGCCGTGTACATGATCTAACCGCCAACGGCGTTTAGCCTTGATCCCTCGGATCCACATAGCGAGAGAGACTGGCGACGCTTCTCGCTTACGTAAGCGCCCCCGTCGTGTGCATCCGGTCATTAACTATGTATATACGTATCTCTCTATAACCGACTAAATCATACGCGCGTTTCTATGACGGATAATCATATTTTGGTTCACCTAAAATTTCTCTTTTTCTCGCCGCGATCCCGAGATTTCTTTCGCCTTTTCGAACAACCATTCTCGTCTCTTTTCTTTCCCCACTTTTCAGGTGGCCCTGTGACGTCACTAACGTACGCTCACGGACCGTCATCACGTGGACATACCACGAGGTCTCCTCTCTCTCTCTCTCTTTTGCTTTCTTTCTCTCTACGCTCGACAGTCTCTGCCACAAACTGTAAATCCACTACTACTTACCGTCACCGAACAATTCGATTAATCGATGTTACTCACAACACTTCCATCGAAGCTCCATCGACTTGCTTCTTCTGTTGCTAATATTTATTTTGAAACATACATGTTTAGAGACTGATTCGGCGAAAGGCTCGATTATAAGCTTCACCTTTGTACAGAAGAAGACATTCTAATATACAAATATACATATTTATGTTTATATATAGATATATATGGCTCTCTTGTTGCCAAGGCCTTTTTTCTCGAGGCCAAGTTTTGACTAGTCTCACGATGAGTAGCCCAGTCGAGCCAAGTTCCGGGGCTGTGTGTATACAGTTATACACACGCATCAACACGCGCGTATCCGTACGAACCTCGAATAGATACATTGTCGAATTGAAAAAAAAGCTGAAATTACTACAAATGATTAAATTGATGGATAAGAAATAAAAATCATGCATCGTGCTAATCGCAGCGTTTCTTCTTCCTGCTTCGATCCATCCGCAGTATTGTCCCATCGCGTTGTTGTTACGTAACACAAAGGAACAAAGGAAGAAAAAATATTTTTCCTTCAGCCTTGAGGCTCTGCGGCGTGAGTGGCGCTTGTCGAACCAGCGAATTACTATTTCTGCCATTCGAGATGAAAGAAAGGAACGAGCACAATAATTTCATGATATAATAAAGAATAACAGGACTTTGCTTCTCTTTCTCTCTTGCACGTCCTCTACCTCGCTAGCTCGACAAGGACGCGTCCAGAGGTGTGATGATGAAAATCCGAGATTCGTCCCGTATGAGGAATTGTACGAACCCCGCGAAGTAGAGCAGTAGGCAACGGACGAAATAAAAAGAGCAAACGCGGCTCAGCCGGAAAGAGAAGAAAGAGAAGAAAAAACAGAGCACAGAATACTCGCTGCGAGCACCCTAGGATCGATACGTCGTCGTCATGGTTACACCACCGTTGACGCCTTTATATATAGATATACCTACACCTTTTAAGCACCAAACACCACGCCAATGGGGTAGAGTACTCGTACTATTCGTGTCAAGGATCTGAGACATTCACAGTTTCTTGTACGAGCCCCACTCGCTCTATCTCATTTTTACATACATAGTTATGCATGCCAGGCCTTTCAGAACTTCGGACCAGTCTATTTTTCGTTTCTATCGACAAACTAACGTTTTCCCAATTCCCAGATTTTCAGTATTGCTTCATTTTTCGTTTTCATTCATTTCAATCTTTCCCTCTTTTTTGCCAATGAAACTTTACCCGCGACGAGGCCAATTGCTAATTAATAGATTGGATGAAAAGCAGGGACGATCCAAAAATAATCCAGTGGCCTGGTCAACACCATTTTTCAAGCAAAACCTCAACTTCTCGAAAACTCCAATTTTCCGACAATTTCTTCATAAAATACATGTTGAGGAATGTTAAGAATTAATCGAAGGATTTTTATTCGAAAAATAAATGTAAATTCGTTGCTGCTGGTTTTTCGAATTTCGGCCATGTCTTCACGAAGCTCTCGACAGCGTTCCGTTATTAGGAAACACACTGGTCATTGTGTGAGGAATGAGAAAGAAAAAAAAAAAAGAATCGACTCAATAGTTTGGAAATTTTCGAGGAATGTGTAAATACTCGTTTGTTTTTCTTAACGAGCGTTTGGAATGGAGTTTCGTAACGTAGAAAGTGAGGTGAGGAGGCTCGCCCAAGCCCATCGGAGGATCATTGAATTTGACTAATGGACTTAGCCTACAAACTTTGTTTTTCCCAAGAGTTCTTAAATCTCTAATGTGCTCAATAAAGCTATCGAGACTCTGCTTAATAATGAACAATGGCAAGAAACTGTACGAGGTTTTGATAGGACAATTAAATTCTATTGAGATAGCTGGTGAGTAGAGAAAAGGTATTTTTATCCGAGGGTCTTAGAAGGCATCGAAATTCTGTATGAAACTTTGCCAAGTCCTCCCAGGGGCTAAGAGGAGAGCAAGCGAGGGGGAGAGAGAGAGAGCGAGTAGGGGATGAAAAAAGCAGCACCGACCCAGTTTCTCATTAGGCTGTTGAATCGATAGTATTTCCAGAGTCGTGGGAGGTTTCGGTGGAGGCGCAAGCGCCGAGCGTCGATGGATAATCCCCACCCCCCAAAAAACAATATTTATCCATATTCGTCCTTTATTTTCCTTTGTTTTTCTTGCTTCTCTCAATACGTCAATCGATATCGCACTATACGAGCAAAAGTAAACTATAGTACGCTAAACCTGTGAGTCTTGTTGTTTTTTCTTCATTTTTTTTTTATTGTTTATTATGTTTTTCATATCCTCGCTCGCAGTCACGGTAGTTTTTCTTTAAATTAAACCGCGGATAGTCTTAATCGTATAAGTAATAATTAAACCGAGTGGATTTCTTCGCTTTTTTTGTTGTTGTTTACTTATTTACAATTGTAGTGTTTTTAACGGTCGAAAGAAAGTTGCCTCGAGGAAATCGAGACAGTGAGGGCACGAGAGTAAGAGAAAAAAGGGCAACTAATATCTAGCATAGGGAATATTGAGAATAAGACGTGGAAAATAGAAGAAAAAGCGATAGAGAAAGAAAAACACGGTTTTCGACGTACGCGTCTAGAGGCTAGGAACAATCTCATCATAGTTGAAACTTTTCTTTTCCTTCCCCCCCTCCCCGAGAGCATCAATATTTATGCATCGTCGATCACACATTTTGTTTATTTATTCGCCCCTCCCCCTTAGACGAACGTTTTTTTCCCTCTCTTCTTTCATTTTAGTCACCATTTATTTTCCCCGCTTTATCTTAAGGCGCCGTCGTCGTCGGCTGCTTCTGAGATTCAAGGATCATCGGCTTGTCCACCGCTGCTAGATGATCCGGCTTTTCTCCTCGCGCAAAACGCTCCCACATCTTTTTGTACAACATCTCCATTCCCGCTGCGTACATCTTACAGTTGAACAGTGGACTGTTCGATCGGGCTTCCCAAACTTTCGCGCGAATCGCTTTCAGACTGTAAGCAAAAAATTCGTCGATCAGTTCAAAATTCCTAATTCTTAAGCTGATAAAATCGTTTTTTTATCGATGGGCTCAAGGATTATCAAAATAATGGTCAAATTCTGGATATAAAAATAAATCAAAGTGTAGAAAATCGTCGTTGGGATCGATTATTCACAATAATTCAATTAAATGCACAACGAAACGAATTTTGGCTTCAAAAAGGCTCAGGCCGCGAAATATGCAATTGATTTAACTTGGAAATACTCGAGATTAATTTTCATCGCCCCGATTTAATGGAATTTGGTCAAGCAACCGTTTATTTTCGTTAAAAAAAAGTAAATTGTAAATGTAAAATGTAAAATAACGTAAAATTGTAAATGGACTGCGAGTGGTTACGCTGATTGAGAAAAATTATATTTTCTGAAGCGAACGGGCGAAAAAAATGAAAAAATGGGTTTTTTTTTTTAAATTTGACGAAATTTTGAGTGAAAATGAAAAAACGTACTATTCTCGGTCGGTGCCGAGACGGACGGCAATGTCTTGGTACTCGTGACGCGTACGAGCGACCAGTTCCGGGCAACCCAGAGTGTTTAGCTGACTGGCAGCGACCCGAGAAGCGAGAGTTTCGCCGGGCAAAGTAACCACCGGTGTGCCGGTCCACAGCACATCCATGCTCGTTGTGTGACCGTTGCACAGCGGAGTGTCCAAGCATACGTCAGCCAGTTGACCGCGTCTAACGTGTTCCTCTTTGGCCGCAACGTTGCTGAACAGAATTCGACCGGGTGAAAGCCCGAGTTGTTGTGCAGTTGCTTGTAAATTTGGCTCACCCACCGCCGGGAATCTCAACAGCCACAGAACCGAATTCGGCACGTGCTTGAGAATCTGAAATATCGAGAAAAAAAAACAAAATTAATCATTTTAAATGTTTCGTATCGCAAATAACAAAATTACCAATAAATTAAAATTCTTCTCGCTATTTATGCACGTTTTGGGATACATCAGTTTCTTTTTTATTAGAAATCCAATGAAAAACCAGAGTTTAGCAATTTTTTAATTTTGGAACTTAATTTTTTCAAAGTTATTACGAAATTTTCGTAGTTTTTCGAAAAAAATACATTTCTAATCGTGAAAAACGAAGTTACGAACAGACTGAAATTCTTCTGACTATTTCTGCACGTTTTACGAATTTTCTCCACGATAAAATTCCTTCGATGAGTTTTTATGTGATTAGAAATTCAATGGAAACCCAAAAGTTCAGTAATTTGAAAAATTTTCGAAGTAATTGCGGTAAAAATCCAATTTTCTCAGTTTTTCGAAGAAAAACGTTTCGTATCGTAAGAAACGTTACAATAACACTGAAATTTTTACTACTAATCATCCACGTTTGACGAATTTTCGCAAAAACAAAATTCGTCCCCTTTTATTTGATTAGAAATTCGATAGACCCCCAAAAATTCAGGAAGACATTATTTTTTTTCAAGTAATCGCGATGGAAAGCAAATTTTCTTAGTTTTTTTAATGCCCTTAGGATTTTCGGTAAATAAACAATAAGAAAAATAATGAATAGTGAACTCACATGTGCCCACATGTGGAGAGTGAGAGGATCGATTTTGTACAACTGATTGAAATTGCAGTAAACGACTGCATCCTCGGGTAAGCCATACTGTTGCCTAGTCGTGATGACAATGTTTTGTGGGACTTCCTCGCCCGTGGCAGTTTTGGTGTTTACGGGGGTCGAGGCCATACCGTTTTGTACGACGACGCCGTTAACCGACATTTGACATTGGCCCGAAGCGATCATAGTTTCGATCGGTGTGGTGGTTGGTAATTCGGCAACTTTGAGCGAAATCTCAACCGGTTTGTTCTTCGAATCGGCAACCACGATCTCGCGGATCTCCTTCACCATTGTGTTTTCTATCATCGGCGAAAGATCCGTCGCGTTTATAACGGCCACGTTATCTGCCACTTTGCCCTTGATGCTTAGTTTGTCCGTGAGAATAAGGCGTTCTTTGAGATGTGGAAACATTTGCCTGGACATAAAAAATTCGAAGAATAAATCAGCGTTTTTGTTGAGATTTTGTTTTTTTTTCGATTTTCTAGCATAAAATTGAATGAGACGAAGAAAAACGATAAAAATGTTGATTCAAGGAAATGCAACAGCTGCAGGAGCATCGGGAACGTTGCCAAAGTGTCAGAACAACAAAAAACCAAATTCGATCATAAAATGAATTGAAAGAAAAATAGAAACTGTGCAGTAGTTCCAGTCGGGGTCAAAATGACCCAGTGTGTCAATGAAGAGTATAAAATGGAATATTCAACGAATGAAATGGGAAAGAAAAGTTTAGCAACAGAAAAAAAGTCAGCCCTGGAACGTACCGATGATTACCAATAAAAAATGAGAAATAAAATTCGATCGAGAGAAAAATTGAAAGAAAAATTTTGCAGTAATTCCAGCCCGGGTCAAAATGACCCAGTGTGTCAATGAAGAGTATAAAATGGAATAATTAGCGAATTAAATGGGAAAGAAAAGGTTGGTAACAGAGAAAAAGTCAGCCCTGGAACGTACCGATGATTAGCAATGAAAAATGAAAAATAAAATTCGATCGATAGAAAAATTGAAAGAAAAATTGTGCAGTAATTCCAGCCCGGGTCAAAATGACCCAGTGTGTCAACGGAGGGTATAAAATGGAATAATTAGCGAATGAAATGGGAAAGAAAAGGTTGGCAACAGAAAAAAAAGTCAGCTCTGGAACGTACCGATGATTATCAATGAAAAATGAAAAATAAAATTCGATCGAGAGAAAAATTGAAAGAAAAATTGTGCAGTAATTCCAGCCCGGGTCAAAACGACCCAGTGTGTCAATGAAGGGTGTAAAATGGAATAATTAGCGAATGAAATGGGAAAAGAAAAGTTTAGCAATGGAAAAAATAAGCGAGCTCTGAAACGTACCGATGATCACCGATGAAATATGTGTTTGGCATGTAGGCGAGTTTCTCGCTGTATTGCGGTGCTAGTTCAAGAGGCGAGGTGACCTCGTCGGTAATAAGATAATCCATGAAACTGGCGCCGGAAGTGCCGGGATAGCCGAGCCACATGACCTGTACGGGTGCAGGCCTAAGGGCAAATATTTCATTCCTCGCTCCCTTGGTGTAACCGTTCATGTTAACCAATATGTGAATGCCGTCGGAATTAATACGATCAGCGGCTTTTCCATTACAGGGAATTTGCGATAGATCGATAAAGTGTTCGGCCTCGCGGGCTATTTTTGAACGGAAATTCGTCCCGTCGTCGGTACTGAGAGCGTAACAGAATATTTCAACGTTGTTCTTTTCGTGGAGACCGGGAATCGATTGCATCAGATGACTCGTGGGATGGTTTCCAAAGTCCGATGAAACGTAACCAATCTTTAGTCTTGATCCTATTTCTCGAGGATATTTGTACGGTTGTTTGTGCAATACGTGAATCTGCGAATAATTCACAACAAAAATCATTTTTTCATTCCGGCAAATATTGAAAATAATGTCAAAACTTAAGAATATTCAAATAATCTCATAATTTTCCAGCGTCCGACAGAATATTCCTGCAAATTCGTGATTTTTTTTCTTTCTCAAGATTCTGCAAACATTTTTTTATACCAAGACTGCGAATAATCCACAACAAAAATCATTTTCCATTCCGGCAAATATTGAAAATAATGTCAAAACTTAAGAATATTCAAAAAATCTCATAATTTTTCAGCGCCCGACAGAATATTCCTGCAAATTCGTGAATTTTTTTCTCTCTCAAAATTCTGCAAACATTTTTTTACACCAAGACTGCGAATAAACCACAACAAAAATCATTTTTTCATTCCGGCAAATATTGAAAATAATGTCAAAACTTTTGAATATTCAAAAAATCTCATAATTTTCCAGCGTCCGACAGAATATTCCTGCAAATTCGTCAATTTTTTTCTCTCTAAAAATTCTGCAAACATTTTTTTATACCAAGAGTGCGAATAATCTACGACAAAAATCATTTTCCATTTCGGCAAATATTGAAAATAATGTCAAAACTTAAGAATATTCAAAAAATCTCATAATTTTTCAGCGCCCGACAGAATATTCCTGCAAATTCGTGATTTTTTTTCTTTCTCAAGATTCTGCAAACATTTTTTTATACCAAGACTGCGAATAATCCACAACAAAAATCACTTTTTCATTCCGGCAAATATTGAAATAATGTCAAAACTTAAGAATATTCAAATAATCTCATTATTTTTCAGCGTCCGACAGAATATTCCTGCAAATTCGTGAATTTTTTACTTTCTCAAGATTCTGCAAAAATTTTTTTATACCAAGACTGCGAATAATCCACAACAAAAATCGTTTTTTCATTCCGGCAAATATTGAAAATAATGTCAAAACTTGAGAATTTTCAAAAAATCTCATAATTTTCCAGCGTCCGGAAGAATATTCCTGCAAATTCGTCAATTTTTTTCTCTCTCAAAATTCTGCAAACATTTTTTTATACCAAGACTGCGAATAATCCACAACAAAAATCATTTTCCATTCCGGCAAATATTGAAAATAATGTAAAAACTGAAGAATATTCAAAAAATCTCATAATTTTTCAGCGTCCGACAGAATATTCGTGCAAATTCGTCAATTTTTTTCTTTCTCAAAATTCTGCAAACGTTTTTTTATACCAAGACTGACCTTTTCGATGCAAAGATTAGCATGGCGTGCAGCGATGGCTTTACGAAAGTCATGAGACAGGGGGTAGAGCATCGAATGATGTGGATGAACGCTGGGTAGTCTGTTCTTGTCCAATTGTTCGGCGACGATGGAAACGAGTTTTTTCATGCGTGCCTCGTAGTCGGTCCAGTCGCAGGCGATTTGCAGGCAGTGAGCGAGATTGCAATAAGCGTCTGGGAAGTCGGGTTTGAGTTTGAGAGCTGTTCTGTAAGATTGTATGGCCTCGGGGATGTTTCCCGAATCTTTGTGGATGGAGGCGAGATTGGAATGAGCATCGGCAAAGGCTGGATTTATCTGAATCGCTCTCGTGTAACATTGTAGAGCGCCTTGAATGTCTTGCATCTCTTTAAGGGTGTTGCCCATATTTGAGTAGGCATCAGCGAACGTTGGCTGAATTCTTATCGCTTCTTTGTAATGCATGAGTGCCTCGTTGAGTTTTCCCTGTTGTTGTAAAACGGATGCGAGATTGCTGTGCGCAGCTGCGAATTCGGGAAAGACTTCGAGAGCCTTCAAATAAAGGCGCGTCGCTTCCTCGATGTAGCCTTGTTCGCGCTTTATATTCGCCTGCGAAAAATCTTTCTTTAAACTCGATGCTCGATATGAAGAAAGGATAGTAATTGACCTTGGGTCTGACAGACCCAGTGTGGACGAGGCGGTAGCAAAAAAAATTGAATTATATGGTAAATATTCTTACGAGATTATTGAGTGAATCGGCGTGAGTCGGGCACAGCCGAAGAGCGGTGTTGTAGCACTCTTCGGCTTCCACCACCTGACCCTTTTCCTTGAGCGCGTTCGCCAAATTGCAATAGGCATCGGGAAAGTTGGGTTGCAGTTCGATCGCTCGACGATACGTATCGATCGCCAAATCGATGAGCCTTTACAAACAAGTTAACATTTTTCATTGACGCCACAAAATATGCCATTGAGATGAGCAAAAAAAAAACGCGAATTCCAAGAATTTTGGAAATTGATGGAAACGAAATACTAACCCTTGTTCGTAATATACGCAAGCCAAATTTCCGTGAACGACTGCATTGTTGGGGCTGAGGTTAAGAGCTCTGAGATAAGCTGCAACAGCTCTGCAATGACAAAACGTCGAATTAGAAAGGTGAATAAAGAAAAAGCAGTGCGAATTGACAAGAAAGTTTCATTCGTTCGTGGGCCTATGGAAGAAACTTGTATCGCTAAAAATTGCACGATGAAAAACATAAAAGTTTCTCTATCGCCGTAACGCGTGGTATCTTCTGATAAAGTCATGTGTTTTGTTGTTTTTTTTATCGAAGGATAAACCTTTTAATCCACGATATAATCCAGGCGACACATCCGGGTGGTGCGGGTCGAGCTATGGTACTTTCTAACTGGAGTCGAAAGGAAGGTGCGACAGTGCTGGAGGGTGATATCACGGTGTAAACGATAACGCATTGGTACTCCATTCCTCCTTATCCATGCTTGGCAAAGACCCCCACCCCGGAGATCAACGCACAAATTCAACGCGGCGATGTTTTCATCGACTTACGGAATAATTTGTAAATCTTCTATATTTCCTTGGACAATTGTTGTGGAAGGATTTCTAGGAGCGAGGAATAGCGAGATAATAACACGAGTTGCACGCACGTTCAAGCTCTCAAACGGTAGAGTTGCGTGTACTTTTTTCTCGGCTCAACGACGCAATTACTCGAGTGCAATAATTGCATGGACGTCATCGATAACGACGCACTCGTTGCTCCTTAATCCCCTCGAGGAAAATCCTCTCTCCCCATTCGCCATAATTGACTTTATTCATTGACTTTGCGTTTAATATTCATTTTTCTTCCACAAACAAAAAATAATTATTTATTTATTCATTTAATTTCATTTCAATTGACAAATAAGCGATTTATGGTTTTAATCTCGATCGCGAAATTATTGGCCTACCCTTTAAGGCCACCACTATTACCACACCTACTCTAGACAAATGAGACTACAAGAGTTTTGGAAGATTGGCAAGGACGAGATAACAAAATATAGAGATTCGATCAAGTGAATGAAAAGAGAGCGAGAGAGGGAGAGAAAGAGAGACAGGAGGTTTGGAAGGACGAATCGTGGAAAGTTAGAAGGATGGACGAGGTGTTCCTGAGGCTACGAACTAAACTACTGCCTGCTCCAGCGCCGGGGACTGTCCCCCCGCGGCACTGCCGACGACAGTGGCCACCCTTTTATTGCTCAGGCGCCGACGCTGTACCCTCTTCTTCATTCCCTCCGCGCTATTACCAGGACTCAAGCTCTCTTCCTCTCTCCCTCCCATCTCGCACGCGCATTCACCGATTTACTTCATTTTCATCGTATACGCAATTTATCAAATATATTTCCGCGGCGCATTATCCAGTCAAAATCATCCCCATTTTTCCCCATCCATGTTGAAATTATTGTACTTTATGGGGATCATCATTGTGACCCGATATTTTCGCTAACTTTACAAGAATATTGTTTCGATTTCGAAAATTGATATTTAAAATCGTGTTCTGCGTAATTTCGACAGATTTTGTTTTTGAAAAATGATTATATTCCCTTCGTGTAAAGATTCGCACACAATTTTTAGACAAAATTCCGAGATACCGTTGGTATTCTGTAAATTTCAATGAAAATATCGAGCTCGTGGTCATTTCAGCCACGAAAATGAAATATTCGAAATTTTTCGATTTTTATGCGAAATTTTGTACATTTTTTAGGATTTTTGAGTCACATTCGTGTTTAGAGATTTTTTTTGTTTTCATGGAACAATATTCCATGTGAAATCTCATGGGAAAAAGACTTGGCGATGGTAATAAGTTCGAGAGTCTTATTTGGAATGTTTATGATTTTGGAGACTGAGAGCAAGTGCAATTTCGTGAGTGAGGAGCGAAAAAGAAAAAACGTTGTCGTCAAGACGATATTTTGGTCCTCCGGATCAATAGAATAACGAAAGGGCGTAGTCTCGAGAGGACTAATACGCGCCGAATCCCACTCTCATAATGCGAGAGCAGGCGTGCGAAAAGAAAGAGAAAGAAATGCAAAAAAAAAAGAAATCGATGAAGAGGAAGGTCAACTTACCGATCAAAGATGCGAGCTTCTTTGAGAACGTTGCCAAGATTGATGTACGCATCGAGGAAATTAGGATCTAGGGCGACAGCTTTTTCAAAATGATGAATCGCCAGCCATATTTCACCCTGGGCGTTAAATACGCATCCAAGATTGCTCCATGCAACCGCAAAATCCGGTCGCGTTTCTATAGCCTTCAGATAGCAAGCCTGAGGGAGTCGAAATTGAAGATAAATTTTATTAAAATCAGGGATTGTTCGCGAACCACGAAATTAAAGAAAGGGAGATAGAAAGAAAGAGAGAGAGAGAGAGAGAGAGAAAGAAATGGAAATATTTTAACGCACGCGCTCGCGCTCGCGCCGCGCAGATTGGCCCTCCTGCTCTCTCCATTTGCTCTGTCGCGCCGCAACGCGCACAGTTTTATTTTTCATTTATTTTTTTTTGCCTCCAGCCACCTGCTCGTCGATCGAAGAATCTCGCAGTCGTGATTCGAGACACGATTTCGGTTCGAAACAGAAAGAAAAACAAAGAAAAAAAAAGGAAACGATTTTTTTCAGCCTGCGAAACTTGCCAAGGACGAGCAACGTGGGACAAACACATTTTTCTAACGATTTTCAAATCTGCACACTCGAAATGCAACCGAATAATTCCAGCAAAAAATCTAATGCTTTTCCGGACCTTTTTTCAAAAAAGACTTTGGTGAGCAGCTCTAAAAAAAAAATTCGTTCCATTTCAATGTGACGCAAAGTTCAATATCGTTGTTTTTTATAAATTTCCTCCTCGTACTCTCCTGAGTCGAGGAACATATTTTTCTTCACATTGTGGTGCTCCGGATGACATTGACAAGAAATATGCCCGACGTGAAAAAAAAGTATCGACGATTATAAATTTTATTAACATTCATTCTTGCTCCACAAAATTTAACGTTCCTCCAAGGCAGAAGAAGAAAAAAACGAGATTTGATACTTTTTTTGACACGTGGGGCAAAGGATTTGCGAGCGAGGATTCAATAAAACGATACGCGCGAGGAGCGTCACGATAGAAAGGTCGACGATCGATTGGAATGCGTCCAATCTCCTTGGCCGACCCTTCACAATAATTATCAATGATTCAACTCGACAGTGCATTCATTGGAATTTTTCTAATTCTTTTTTGTTTTTCCTTTTATCAATTTATCGACTGCGTGACGCTCCCGTGACAGAAAGAAAAAGAATGAGAAGGAAGAAGAGCGAGAGAGAGTGAGAAAAAGAGAAAAATGAACACGAAAGGAACTAAAAAAGCCAAACAAAAAAAACATGAACCAGTGACCGCGCGTTTCGAGAGGAGGGCCGCAGTTGCGATTGTAAAATCCATACCTAAAAATTAAATAAAACAGATATTCATAGAATCTTTTTTTTTTTTTTTTCATAACGTTCGGCCGGTCTCAAAACAGGTTCAGGGTTGAAGGATTCGTTGCAAACTACATGTATCAATTACTGCGGGATTATAAATTTAATAAAATAATCAAGAAAGCAGATTTAATCGAAAATTCCTGAAACATATGAAAAAAAAAACTAAAAAAGCTACAACTCGGTTAAAATTTGTTAAGATGGAAATATGAGGGATGATGGAGTGATAAATAACGAGACCGGCCACGGGAGTTACATTACCTGCGAGTTACCCTTGGATAAGAAGTTGACGATTAGAACCGGCTCTCGATTAACGCTCTCGTACTAAACTTTTTAGAGAGACTGAGAGACAGAGAGTGTGTGTGTGTGTTACTGAATAACCAGATTCAGAATTTCACCGCATTGACGTAGGAACTGACGGCGGAAACTGATCAGCAATTGTGCATAGCTCCGAGTTCCCCTCCTAGAGTCGATCATTCCATCCACAACAATAAGACAGCTGCGTTAATCGTTTTTTTTCTTTTCAAATATGCGCTTTTCCAAACCCACCAAACTTTCTCTCTAGTCAAACGTTTACCTAATAATCCCCGTTTTCTTAAACATCGCGCCAATACAAACAATTCATCTAAATCTTCGTTATCAACTCTCAATCATTTGCTTACGAATTACCACACTCGTCAGCCACTCTCTGTCTGTATTCTTCTCACTAGCCTATTTTTTTTCTTCATTAAAAATTCAATTTTCATTTTCCACATACATTCGAACCAAAAAGTGGAGGATTTTCAAATCTCCAAACACAAAATGAACCTCCAAATCGGTTCCTAGTCGTTTCAAACCTTTTATCCCGTTTTCGCAATTTTTTTTTTTATCAGCGTTATTGTTACTTTTTTTTTTTAATCTAGACTGAAAATAGGTGTTTCCACGTGGATACAAAAATATGAAGAGAACGTAGGAGATTTTGAGGCGTGGCTGAGCGAGTTGGAAATTGGAAAACGTTTGGTTAATCAGGGCGAAGGTCCATGGGAATGAGGTCTTGAAACAAGTTTGCAAAAAGCTGTCCCCCCCGGCCTCCATCTCATACTTGTTACAAACAAACAAATAAATAAACAAACAAAACAGCGCAACCACCTTCGATTCGATCAAAAAACATTTTCAACCTACAAAACGAATTTACTTTCAAATTTGAGCATTTTCGAAGCTGAACGTTTATCACGATTTTTATTATCGAGAGTGATTGCCTTGCGATCGCCAGCGCCGCGCTGCAAGGAAGAATTCTTGACCTCTCACCGATTTTTCGTCTAAATAAAAATGAAAGTTACGAAATCGATTCCGTGGTCAAGAAATCTCGCGCAAGTTTTGCTCGTGGAGCAAAACCCAGTGGGATTCGCGGAAGAGGAGAAGAGGAACTCGCTTGAAAAAATACAAATTCTGATTAATTCATATTTTTGGCGACAAAATTGCAAAACAATTTTCGATCGTAGAAAAATGAGATATCGAGGAAAACGTGTCGAGAATTCAGCAATCAGCTTGATGGAAATTGTCCAACAAAATTAAGTCAATTTCGACTTTTTTGCGGAGAAAGAAAAACATTTTTTGCTAAATGATTCGAATTTAAACAATTTTGAGCCGAAAAAAATGGTGAAGCCAAAAAAATGTATTGAGAAAGGCGAGAGCCTCTTCAATGGACAAGGAAATAGAGGAAAGTATTTTTCACCTCGTAAGAAAGCCTTTGAAGGTCAAAAAATACTTTCACACGCGCGCGCGCGCTTTTGCTGATGTGGCTCCAGTGGCTGCGACGGCTCCGTATCCTTTTTTTATTCCGCGGCGTTGATCCTGTTCTTTCCTACGGGGATTCTATCGGAATAGTAAGAAATATATACACAAATATCGAGAGCTGTTCCATGTCCGGATCTACATTGAAAAACAATATGAGAAACGAGAAGAAAAACGAGCGAACAACATTCAAATTGTAGGAGCGAAAAGGATCAATCGCCGCAGAAAACGCGCTGCTGCTCGTTCGCACGAGACTTATGTACACAACAAATGTGTTGGGGATGAATAGTGAGAAAGAGAAAGAAGAATGATGTTGAAGTTTCAACACGTTGGACCGCGTGAAAACGATGGAAATTGGTAAAAATTCCATTTTCACTTTTTCCCACGGTCTTCCTTTCAATTTAGCAAAAAAAAAGGTTTTACTGCAAACTCGACAATTTGATCGATAAGGAAAATAGCAAATTCTCGTTGAATTCCAACAATGAACACTTCAACACCATAAAACGGGTGTGAAATATAGAAACCAAGAAAAAACGAGAGACAGAGAGTGAAAAAGAGGGAATTGTGTAAGGATCGCGCGATAAAAGGGGAGGGGGGACAGCTTTTTCGTGCATGCGCGATTAATGAACTTGGCGCAATGAATTCCCCGGACCTCGGCCTCGCGCTTGTGGTAAGCACGATGGTACGTATTTGGATTAGTAATTACAGCCGACAGACGTCTTCGCGTAATTACACAACTTTTGACTCTTTAACTTGCTTTTTTATCTTTCTTTTCCGTCCAACTGCATATCGTTGACGTTATTTAGCGCGTCTCGTATTTATTAATCCATAATGTACTCTATGCGATTATTCATATTATTTCGCAGTGGATTCCACGCAGCGAAACTTTACTAAACCTCTGTCGCTTTTTCGCTCGTACCTTTGCTTCGTCCAATCTTGCCAGGGCTTTCAGAAGGTTACCCAGATCGCTCCTCACGCAATAGAGATCCTGGGGACCAAAAAGCACAAAGAAAATTATTCCCCAAACCGATTAATCCAATTAATCGGAACCTCGAAAAGTTAATCGTGCAAATTTCTCAGAAATTCAATCGAATCGATTCACTTGCGTATTGAGTGAAAAATAAATTTGTTTTTTACCAAATGTTTAAAAAAATATGTCCAATGATAATAATAATAAGTGAATATTGGGTCAATGTGACCCAAGGCGTTTTTCAAATCGTTGTATTCCGGTAAAAATGCTTTTTTTTTCAATTTTTTTGTAGAGACGTTTTTTTTCGTAAATTTTCGTAAATTGTCCATTGAATGCCAAAATATTTGTTGCTATTAAATGCCGAACAAGCGGTGGCAAAGTGTTGGGGTCAAATAGACCCAGTATGTATTCGAAGGGATAAAACAAATAATTTCTACAGTTTTATGGAGAAGATGGAATTCGAGTTTTTAAAACTTGCAGGATTATATTGAAGAGCTGTGACGTAAGCTTGAACGGCTTGCTCCATGTCGCCGGCGGCTACGAGAGCAGCCGCCAAGTTTATGTAGCCGTCGATGAAATCAGGTTTCAGCCTGACCGCGTGTCGATAATTTTCCAGGGCTTCCTGTAGCTGTCCTCGCTCCTTGTAGACGTTGCCTAAATTACTGTAAGCCTCCGCCAGCAACGGATTTTGCTTTATCGCCAATCCGCTGTAGTGCGCCGATCTGAACGCGGACCAAAAATTGCTCGATTAAACTTTGTCGGCGTTGTTTTTTGAAGAAATTGAATTTTTTGAATAAAAATGTAGTTTTTTATTCGCCGGGTTGAGGAAAAACGATAATTTACTATGGAAGATGAAAAAGTAATTGGAATTTATTGTTTATTTGTATTTTATTATTTATATTTATTTATTCGACGCGGCACGAAAAAACGACAATTTATTATAAAAGACGAATTAAGATGGAAATTCGTAGCGAAATCATAAAAAAACAAACTTTTGTCATTGAGGAACGAATGCAAAAGAAAAAGAATGTGTGGAAAACTTACTTTTCGAGTCTGCGGCATTGAAAGTGTATGGAAGACAGAAGGAGCAGAACTCCGGTGTTGTTTGTTTCCTGCCTCCATAATTGCATGCAATGGCGTTCTGCATTCTCGTAATCGCCCGCTTGATATTCTCTGTGAGCCAGTTCCAAAAGGCCTGGATTTGGCGAGAAAGATGGAGTTATCAACGAGTTATCGAAGATGTAGGCGAAAAAAAAATGTATAGATAAATTATTAAAGTTGCGGTGGATATACGTACCAACGGTGGACACGCTGGACAGCTGCTGTATCTCGTTCATTTTGAGAATAACACCAGCAGCCGCGGCTGCACCACCGGCTGCGGCTGTTGCGATTTGTTGATGTCCTTGCGGCTGCGACGACTGCATCATCGAGAATTTTCTTTCTTCACTGTGTTTTTTTCCGACACCGAATTTTGCCTGTTATCGCGTGAACGATGGACGACGATGACGCGACGAAACAGGCACGCGCACTTTTCTATATGTGCGCGAAAGAACTCTATGCATATATATATATATGCGTAATATATATAGATATAGATATATATATGCGATGCGGAAACTTCCAGTCCGAAATAATCGTCTGTGTTCCGAAATCAACGGGTTTTCACTAAACTTATTAGTTATATTATTAAAGACACCAAAATTAAGTTTAACTGCGTTGGTAATCACTTTGAATACTTTGAGAAGAAAGCACGTCTTTCGTCAATTTTATTTTCACCTCAAACTGGAGGAACGCGATGTTTCTACCAGCGCCATTTTGAAGTGACGATCAGTAATCGCGAGCGTGAGAGACGAGAGCAGACGAGAGAAGACGAAACACCATCCCTTCTCTTTTTCTACTCCCCACCGGCGCCTTTCCGCCGCTCGATGCGCGCGCGATCTTTTTCGTAACAATACACTTTCTGCTCGGCGAACAAAAGCAGGCAAAAAGTCTCTCGTAACAGCTAATGACAGTGATTTTATTTATGGAGAACGAAAAGTCAAAGAGTCAAGATGCTCAAGGTTATTTTTGTCCAGTGGAGAGATTAGAATCTTTCCGCTGAGTATTTTTGACACGAAGAACCTGCTATAGCAGCTTTTGTAAATCTGGGTTCGAGATTATCTGCTCGGAGAAAATGCGGGAAATTTGAATTTGCCGCTTGCCGAATGAGGCTTATTCCAATCGAATATGATTTATGAGCTTATGTATCGATTAATACAGCGACCTTGGGGCTTTGCTGGGCACAGAATATAAATCTCTTTTATTGGATTGCCCAGAGCTTACGTCCCTTCGCATTGAGAACGGATTGCCCTTCGCTTGTTTCTATACACATATATATACGCTCGTAGACACGTATGCGCGCGACCAACGCGCTCCTCCGCTTGCTCGTGCCTCGCCGCTTCCCGTTTCCGTCTCATTTCCTCGAGTCCTGTAAAGTCGTTCGCATCTGCCACCGGCTCGTCTTTCCACTTTTTTATTCCATTGTTAATTCATTAGAATTTTAAATACAAATATGTCGAACACCGAACGTACTTTCATTATGATTAAGCCCGATGGCGTTCAACGCGGGCTCGTTGGTAAAATAATCCAACGTTTCGAGGAAAAAGGTTTCAAGCTCGTCGCCATGAAAATGACTGTGGTAAGATAACCAGATTTTCGATCTTTCCAGCCTACAGATCCTCCCAATAATATACATTTTTTCCCACGTTTCTCTTTAATCATTACCTTTTTTTCGCTATTTTCACAGGCTTCGGAAGAGCTGTTGAAAAAACATTACGCCGATTTGTCAGCGCGTCCGTTCTTCCCTGGTCTCGTTAAATACATGGGCACCGGTCCAGTCGTTCCAATGGTGAGTATACGATCGACGATCGCGACAATGCAAAGAACGAAAAACCTCCACACTTCACTAAAATCCTCGACTTTATTTCCTGAATAATCAAAAAATCCGAAAATCATTCTCATTCCATTCCCCGCACCTTATGGAAAGTACCAAGTCAAATTTTTCCCGAATTCCGCACGTGCTCGATCGCATATTTATCGAAATGTCAAAATAATTCATTTCGCCGAAATTTTCGATCTTTTCACGCAACACTGATCCCTAAAAACCGATAATAAACCGAGACAGAATCCCATGGATTCATTTTCCACATTTAATCGTAAAAATGTCAAAATAATGAATTTTCAATTGTCTCATGCAACATTGACCCCTCGAAAATGACAATAAATCGAGACAAAAATAAAATGGCGTAATTTTCCATATTAAATCGTAAAAATCCATTTTCATCCTCACAAAAATGAAAATTCTACCAAATTCCATGAAAAACGTTGATTAAAAATTCTGACACGTCCAAAAATCTAATTTGACATTTCCAACATTCGATTCACATAATAAACCAATTTCCCTCGATTCCACCAGGTCTGGGAAGGTTTGAACGCTGTAAAAACCGGCAGAGTGATGTTGGGTGAGACAGACCCGAAGGATTCCAAGCCAGGCACCATCCGCGGAGACTACTGCGTGCAAATCGGTCGCAACATAATCCATGGTTCGGATTCTGTTGAGGCAGCCAAGAAGGAAATAGCTTTATGGTTCGGCGAGAGCGAGCCGAAGGAACTTTTTGACTGGTCTTCGTGGGCGGAGAAATGGATCTACGAGTAACTTGAGAATTGCCAGAAACTCGTGTTTTTGATCGCGGAGAAAAAACGTTGAAAAAAAAAATATTAATTAACAGACTGATGCAACGCCGATGGGCCTTAGGAACGTTCTAAGAGAATTGTACGGGTGTGGAAAGATAATAATAAAAATGCGAAGAACAAACGCCATTTTCTCAAGATTCTCCGAGTATTATTCTTTCATTTATTTATATTTATAATTTATAATTTTAATTGTTATTATATTTCTACAATATTGGCCGCAATCTAGAAAACTTGAATTATTATATTTCTTTTTTATTTACAAGAGAGGAGACTAAGTATCCTTCAAGAGCGACGATATGTTAATTCTTTGGTTCAGCTTGAACGAGCCCTAGAGATTTAAGGTTCGAATATATTACTGTGCGAGTAAATAAACAAATACAGTCGAAAAAGTATCGCGGCAATCTTCGAGTCTGTGTCTCGATTTTTCAAAAATCGTTATGCAATTTTGTTTAGAAAACTTGGAGATTGCCCGAAACTTTTTGATGGAGCCTGTAGATGGAAAACGCGATATTTCCAGTAGAAAGACGTTGTGACTGACTTTTTGGGTCGCGACGCAAGTTTGACTTGACGTTCGCGCAGCCAACGGTGGATCGCGCTGGTGATAACTAGTTTGAACAAAGTTTTTCATCAGCTGGTTGGAGCTGATGAAAACTGGAATTTAATGATCGACTTGCAACGAGTATTATCGAGAAATTGTTCGGTTGTGCTCGCGTATCTTTTTCTCTGCGAATCGGAACTTTCTGGGGATTGTTTATGGAAAATTCGTTTTTTTCTGTCGATTGTACTCGTTGGGGTTTGGGGGTTTGACTAAATGAGAAAGTTCGAGGATTCTGACGAGATGGAAATCGTTTCGATCGATAGATCTGCTTAAAAGTAAGTTTTCCTTGGTGAGTGTCGGGTTTAGCGGTATGAGGGGTAAAGGTTTTTGTTGCGAGGATCAACAGTGTTGTTTACGTTGAATAGACATGACGGCAGAGACTACAGCCATCCATTGATTGGTGTCGGCCCTGTACCAGGCAAGTCCGAGAGAATATCGTCCGTTGAGATTGGCATGTTGGCAATGACTGAACCACCATCCGCCCCGATAATTGGCTGCGCAGTCGGAGCTGCTGGTATCCATGTCTTTGTCCTTGGCGCTGAACGCCATGCCATTTTGATAGGAAAAGGCGTCGGTGGCGTTTCCGGAATAGCCAGAAACGCTCATGCGATATCCAGTCTCGTCAGAGTCAACGCGGAAGTTTTCGTACTCAGCTCGCCAACGATTGCCGTAAATATCGACGAGATCGATGCCCAGTCGCGTGCAATTGTCTCGAGTCAATCTGTGGATCGCTTCGTTTCCCAACCAAAGCTCGTTCAACGGCGAGCCAAAACCTTCCGCATACTCGTTCCATTTCCTATCGAAATCCACGGTGCCATCGATACGTCGACCGATAACGATCCAGCCGCGATGACAAGAGACCAAAAGTGGCAAGGCTTGACCTCCCGGCGCCAACATCGTTAGCCCGTCGTGATGCTCCTCGCAATTCGCTGGCAACGACTCGATCATCGTCCGGTAATCATCCTCCGCTCGTTCCAATTCTTTCGTTATTCCACTCGCTCCCTCCAGCCCAAGAAGCGGCGAAGAAGCCGCTTCGAGATCCCTCGTTCTCGTTACGTTCACCAACGAAGACTTCAGGCTCGTTATGCTGTCCCTCTGGAGATCACTTTTCTCTTGCAACTTGGAGGCACTCACGCTAAGCGCTTGTACGGTCCGCCGCAAATTCACAAGCTCTTCCCTCGTCAACGATAACTCGGCGTATTTCTTCGCAGCGTTAACTTCCAATTTGGAAAGCTCACGTTTCTCCTCGGACTTGTTGTTCTCGAATTTCTCTTCGATATTCTCCAGCGACTCGTACACTCGGATTATCGATTCCTCAACCTTGCCTATTTTTTCCTCCGCCTGCTTGCTCACGTTTTCAACTCGGTTTCCCAGCATCGATTGGCTCTTCTCCAAATTCAATATTTTCTGCTTCAATTCATCCTGGTTCTCGTACACCACTCTCTTCTCAACAATGCCACGTTTACGTGCGACTATCGATATTTTACGCTCGAGACTGGCCAAACGTTCGTCCACCCGGTGTCCCGCGTGCCGTTGATGATGATAATAACTCTCGCTTCTTTCGTTCACGCCCTCCGTAACGCGATTGTTGTTCTCCAGTGACGAGGAGTCTGAGTTTTGACACTTGAAAGATTTCATCTCAATTTGTACGGTGCTCAACTGAAACATAAAATTCAAAGGGAACGTAAGTTTGTCTGTCAAAAGAAAAAAATGTACAAAAAAAAACATTATTTCTACAATTTTATCGAATTATTTTCACAATAAAAAGTGCTGAATATTTTTCGACACCGTTGGATCGATGGGAGTAAAAAATTCCTCGCGAAAACGAAGAGCTTGAATGAGAAATTTCTTCATGAATATATTTCGTCGAAAAATGAAGCGATAAAGGGAGAAATTATTGTTGGAAAGTTTCGGTTGCATAACAGAAAGAACGTTTTTTCTCTTCGTCCCCGATAAATAAAAGTAAATTGGATACGGAATTAATGGAACGGAATAACATTGGCGATGTGTGGAGTTGGGAAATAAGATGGAAAGTATAACGTTGGAGCGCATCAACGGTCCTGGCTGAATAAGGGGGACGACAACTCGAGGTCGGGGTGGCAGCTGCTAGCCACCAAAACCGAAAGAGAGAATGAGAAAAAAAAGGAGAATTAAGAAAAAAGGTGAAAAAAGGTAAAAAAAAAAAGAGCGTGCACCGCAGGCCGGCTGCCGGCACTCAAGTACCTGGCTGACCGCAGGTGCGCGCTCCATTCTCCCTCTCTCTCGATCCTCTTGCCCTGCCCTCACGCATACACAACCATGTGGGCATAAAACAGCGACTATTTTGCTTGTATTTACACACACACGAGGCATTCCACGCCAACATTGTCATCTCTACGCTTGACCCCTCTTGAATTTCATTTCTTTTTATACGTAATTTATACACTATTCGAAAAACCATTTAGTTTCATTTTTTACGCTCATTTACCCAGCGAAGGATCGTCAAATGTACAAAATTTTCGAGATCCTTTTGAAAAACTCTGCTACGAGGATTTCGGGCCAAAAGAGACATTTCTATCGGGATCGAGGGAATTAATTTGGCAATTGTTTCTGAATTGAGTTTTTCTCGTTAGAAAGTTCAAAATGACAAAGAGAAAAACAGATGTGTCGGAAATTTCCGGGTTTGTCGATTGACGCGTTTCCGAGGGACGAGAATCCACGAAAATGTCGTCCGGATCGTCAAACTATTGAAACTTTTATTTCTCGTGGACAATGAGCAATAATAATGGAAAGAGAATAACTACCTGACTGGTAACATCGGCGCAAATTCTGGTCAATTGTCCGGCTCGTTCTTTAACGGCGAAAATATCGAGGCGAATGGTACCGAGTGATGCTTCAATTTTGGCTAATCGTCCACCAAGGTCCCTCAAGCCTCTGCCGACCTGAGCAACATCACCGCGAAGAAGTTCGAGTTCGCTTCTCATTCTTGAGCGCTGAGCAAATTCCTCGCTGGCGTTTCTCGCTCCGAGAACTTCGGCGACCTCGGCTTTAAGTTCGGTAACCGCACTCGCGAGCCATTTGACTTTGAGCCGTTCGTTCTTCGCCTCGTTTCCGCTTCCGGTGCCGCGAAGGGTGTTTACCTCTTTCCTGCGTGAGTCAAGAGGAAATAAGTTTATATTAACAACGATTTGCGCGAGGGCACGAAAAAAACTCAAATATATGTGAAAAAAAAACAGAAACAAATAGAAAAATGAAAGTTTGGTAAAAGTAAATACCTCAGTTGCCTGACTTGATTCCTAAGCACAGTGAGTTCGGTGTTTTTCTCCATAGATCGTTTGAGACTTTCTTCGAGCGCGTTGTAATCCTGTTGCCGATGATCGATCATCGCGGTCAATTGTTCGCGCACAAGCTGAATAGAATTTTTCAATTCAAGGAGCGCAGGTTCGTTGCCGGTGAGGATATCCTCGTGATTAATTCCATGGCTCGGTGAGGCAGCAACGAGGATAAGCGCGAACGCGAAACACTGAATCACCACCATCACCAAAACGGGCCTATTCATAATGGCATCTACGAAAGATGACAAGCGTGTCTCGTGATAAAATAGATTAAGTAAAGAATCGAGTGCAATTCTTAGTTGGGAGTGATTTAACGTTCGTAAACGTTGCGCACGGTACGAGCTTCGGATTTAAAATGATGATGGTGAAATGCAAGTACAGGCTTATATGAACGATTTGGACAAAGGCTCGTGGCGCGCGCGCGGGGGAGCGGAGAGAGGGAGAAGAAAAATAACGACCAACTGGCGAGGCAAAGAGGCGAGACTCCGGTGTGCATGGAGGGTGGACAGGTGTTTTCAGCACCGGGCCTCGCTCTCCTGCCATCGGGTATAATATCTCGCGCTCGAGCCTGTATATTCTTTAAGGCAGCCGGCACACGCAGCCGGCTGTTCCTTTTTAGCCAGTCTCTGTGCGTGTGGGTGCGTCAGTGCGTTACTGCTTACCACACGGTCCTCCCTTTAGCTTCATTCGTCTCTTTCCCTCACAGGCGCAACGACGTTTCTCCGAGCAAACTCGTTTTTTTCCTCCCTCTCGCTTGCTCTCTCTCTCTCTCCCTCGCGCTCTTTCTCTTCGTACCTTGCGCAGCTGTAACTCCATGGCAGAGGATCAGCCGTTCTTCTGATTAAACTCGATACCCCTCGCGGGACAGTTGTTCAACTATTTTCAAATCGTGTATCAATTATTTATTCCAAGACGATAAATAAAACAATTGCAATCTCATCGTTTACCAACTCCAACAACTTCGACCCTTTTATTTTTCTCCTTTCTCATCTAAATGGAAGAACGAATAACTTAATTCATGAAAAACACCTCCATTACGCTTGACCTCTTTTTACTTCAAACGGGGAATCCCCCGAAACTATTCACGGATATTGTACTTGGTCGTTTCGTTACTATACTCCACTCCCCATCACTTTCTCTCCTCTTCGCACCAATCTCTCTCTTTCTTTTTCTTTTCTTATCCATAAGTCCCTGTCGGCGGACGATACAGTTTTGGCAACGATGAAATTGAACTCTTGAACTCGTACTTTCGAACTCCCTTGTTTTTCCATGTATTTTCGCGTCTGCAACCCTCGCTGCAAATAATTCAAACAAACAGTTGGCCCAACATTTTTCGAAGCTCCCTCAACGATAAAACAATCTGCTCTTCGGTCTCCGGTTTCGACTCAATCAACTGATATAATGCAGCGTGTTCAAGGGTTAAATTGGCCAACTCACCTGCGCATACAGTCCAACGCACGCAAGAATTCATGCTCCGAGAGATGATACTCCGATGCCAGAATATTTACTTGCTCGAGGGTCAACGACATTCCTGTACGGTCTTTGGCACTTTTACAACTGGTGAACCTCAAACCTTTCATTCTACGACATATTTGCGAAGACAATTGTAATACGCTCGTATTTTTTGCTATTTTCGCGTGCACCTGGCTCCGAAGATCGTTTATCATTTCCACGAGTGTACGATTTATCGGCGATCTGGCCCCAACTGAAATTCGAACCATTCCACATTCCTTGTTTCTCATTTTTTTTCTAATTATTTTTTTTTTTCGAAAACAAAACCAAAATTTTGAAAAAAAATTGTCCGCTGCTAACCAAATGAAAAGTTGACTTTGTACGCAATCAAAATTGACTTCCAAAATAATTTCATATTTTTTTTTCCAATAAAATGAAAATTTTAAAAATTCGTTAAAAAAAACTAGTTTGTTGCGATTCTAATAAAAAATTTACTTCGTCTCCGAACGATGGGATAGCTTTGCAATAAAAATTTACTCCGAAAATAATTTCGTATGATTTTTTTTTTCCAATAAGATGAAAATTTTGAAAATTGGTGAAAAAAAATTGTACTCTGCGATCCTTATAATGAAAATTTTACTTTGTGTCGAAACGATAGAGTTGCGTTGCAACAAAAATTAACTTTGGAAATAATTTCGTATTATTCTGTTCGGTATTATGGTTTCGGAGAATTCGTACACAAAAGCGTATTGGAAATATGGACTGGATGAAAAAAAAACACTCACGTCTCGTTGTTCCGGTCTCGGTGGGCAAATTGAGTTTCTTAAACCGCAAATAATACTCGTTCAGTCGATCGAAATTGTCAACATTGCTTTTTTCCTGAGGACCTATGGTTCCGAGGCTTTCCGCCAATGTGGCTCTTTCGTTAATGCCAATATTGAAAAAGACCGGAGTTACGTTGAACGAGAGGGTCTGCCGGGAGGCAGGAACCAGCGGAAGTAACGAGTATATGGCGTCAGGTACTGGAAGCATTACGGTCAAAGCAGCACGAGATCCTACCACTCGTGGAAGTGGAATTTGTGAGGCAATGTTCCCATCTTTGCCCTCGTGGATTCTATCGAAAGAAAAACAACGTTTTGT
This sequence comes from Hyposoter didymator, assembly GCA_037952995.1. NCBI lineage: Eukaryota > Metazoa > Arthropoda > Insecta > Hymenoptera > Ichneumonidae > Hyposoter > Hyposoter didymator. Next base: position 7,304,081 of record JBAJMU010000010.1, read on the forward strand.
TCAGGCCTCGCCAACTTTGAGGCTCTCGCACTAATTTACAGTAAAAAAAATCAAATAAAATAACGCCGGACGTTGAATTAAATTTAGTGAAAAGAAGTTAGAATTCTGAAAAAACAATTTAACGAAAAAAAAAAGTTCTCACACTCGAAATTTCAACATATTTTGAATTTTTTAAATTATTTGCTTCAGGAATTTGGAGAAAAACTATTATTTCAGGCTTCGCCAACCTTGAGGCTCTCGTACTAATTTGCAGAGATAAAAACATAACCGGAAGTTGAATGAAATTTCGCGAGAAGAAGTTAAAATCGTGAAAAAACGATTTTTAAGAAACAATAAAAATGTTCACGCTCGGAATATCGATATCCTTAGAATTTTTTAATTTATACGAGTGAAATTTGCGCAAAGTAGTCCCCGGATGTGGCGCCTCTAGATGAAAAATAGTTATCGGAATAAAATTCATCAATGACATTGGTACGAACCTCGAATTGATGCCACAGCGAGAAAGAGTGAATGTAACAGTGTGCATATCCTCAACAGCAACAGCCATGTCACCCCACATGTCTATTTCGTTTCCATAATAACTAAGGAGACATTCGAAGGATGCCAAAGGTCCGAGTGTCGTTAATATAAGGAGAAATAGTGGATCTGGACGCTGGCACCATAATTTCGCCATGAGAGCGGATACCAGTGCGGTCAGCTGTGAACAGTCGAATACGAGTTTGTTTCTCATGCCTTTTTGTTTCATATTTTATGTTAAGCACCACAGAAACTCCAGCTCGAAACCGCAACAGTAGGAATTTTGAAGGATACACAAAAGCGACGATACTTTTGCGAGAGCGTTTTAATTGCACGTGTCGTGAGGAGGACCAATTCCTGTTTCCCGTCTCGTTTAGTCAAGTAATACAACAAAAAGCCGGTGAATTTTAATTGCGGATCGTCTGATAATTCTCGAAAAGAGTTGCCAACATTAAATTTTGCAAAATCGTCGATAATAATTCGAAAATTCCACGATTCTCTGGTAATTACTTTTCCTCAAACGTGCAGACCATCGGAACGTTTTTTTTTTTTTAATGATACTTCATTAGCGTTTTGTACGGATTTTTAAAATGATTTATTGAGAAAAAAAAAATTCTTGTGAATTATTAAAAAATTTCGTAGAAAATTGAGGACTCACGGCTTGGCTGAAACAAACATCCCGCCGGTATCTGACGTTACAGGCACGTTGAGCTCTCTTGGCATCTTCTTGAACTCTAAATACCGAATGTGTGAGTCTTGCAGTTTTCAAAAGACCGTCCATCGCTTGTCGCAACTTTTTCATGCTAGGCCGTAGCTCGCACGTCCAATCAACGATCGACGCGAAATCCAGGCCTTCGGTGAATTTATTCCTTTGCACCGTAGAATTGTTCTTGATTACTCGCGTCATTGAATCCACGGCTTGGCACACTGAAATTTTTTCGACAATTGTAGGAAATCATGAGAAACAAAATAAAACCAAGAGATTTTTCGAATCTACGGCTTTGCACGCCGATTTTTTTTTAATTCGCTGCAGCAAATAATGAGAAAAAAATAAAAAAGATTTCAAGAGATTTGTTGCCCTGAATCGTGATGGAAAATCATAAAATTTCTGTGGTAAATTAATCGGCGATAAATTCTTGTGAGAGAATTTTAAAAATTCACTGACCTTCCTTGGCTTTGGTCATAGCGGTGATTGGATTATCACTCCTGGGAGGACTGGCTGCGTGTTGTTGTTGTTTCCAGGAGGTTTGACTGTCGTTGCTCCTTTTGAGCAGCAATTTGCTCGACTCGTCCGAAATGATGGTGTCGTTTTTGGGTTGAATAGTAACGACAGCAGGAACGGTATTGTTTGCACGTTCATTGACGAGATAGCATTTGAGGCTCTGGGATCGTCCGATTGAATTTTTATTTCTCAAGCGAACGGCTGGGCTGCTGCATCGTCCGCAGAGAAATTTGACTTTGGATACTAAGCACATGACGCTGGCTTCGATATTCAATTGCGTCAAGTCCCAAGGTTCAGGTTCGTCGGTGGGTTTGTAATAATTAGCGGAAGGGGAATTGCACATTTTTTGAGTATCTAGGAATCGTTTGCCGAGGTCGAATTTGGCGCGAACTTTGTCCTCTTCGTCCTCGTCGTCGTCCTCCTCGTCTTCTTCGTTCGTTGGATCGTCCTTTGACGTTTCGTTGTTATTTTCTTTACTGCTCGTTTGATTGGTCGACGTCGTTGTCGTCGTCGTCGTCGTGTCTGCTTCGTCGTCGACGTCCGGGAAAATAACGAAATTTTCGTGTTTGTTTATACACAAATTACTGTTGACCTCGCAGTCGCAAGACAAACTCGTGTATTTGTTGGTCGCCTCGGTTCCTTCGACCCAAAGATCTTGAACGCACTCGGGAGTGTCAGGGGAAATGAAATCGTCGAAATCCGAAGTTTTAAGGTCGAAATTGAGCCTCTGCGTAATGCGTTTGAAGGGCGAGAGCGATTGGTTCGCGATCGACGACGTAGTAGAATCGTTGAATCCACGTTCGGGCTGATCTTCTTCAGGAATTTTAGCAACTTTGTGCTCTTCCAGAAAAGTCAAGGCTTCCTCCACCAAACCAGGATCCCAGAGACTCAATAATATCCGCGTCTTCGATATCATGTCCTCACAAATCGGCAACATTCCACTCGTCTGCTTGTCTCGCGCCAATTTCATCAACGAACGCATCGCCTCGACCACGTCTCTCCGCAGTTGTTTTATCGCTTGGATCGCGTCGTGGGCCATTGTTATTTTTGACGACCCTTGGTAAAGATTCGCGTGACGAACTGGAGATTCTTTCAACGCTTGAACCAATCTACAAAGTTTTAAGAGATCCCGACTCAATGAAAATCGTTCGAAAACTTTATAGAGATCGCGATTGAATGAAAATCATCAAAATCAATTTTATTCCAATATTTTGAACCAGGTTGAATTTCCCATCGTTGAAATGCAACGAAAACTGATGATTCTTTATAGCAGAGCACAACATTTTCATACAGTATTTTTCTACAATAATGGGACAGTCTTCTTTGCCATTTAAAAACTGAATTCATTAGAAAAATAGAAACGAGTCCATTAATTATCAAAATAATTAATAAAAATATATTTTTCGTTGTATTTCAACGATGCAAACTTCAGTATCATGACGATGTCGAAGATCGCTTCGTTGAAATACAACGAAATTTGACGTTTTTTTTATAACAGAGCACAAAACTTTCATACAGTATTTGTCTACAATAATGGGACAGTCTTCTTTGCCATTTAAAAACTGAATTCACTAGAAAAATAGAAACGAGTCCATGAATTGACAAAATAATTGAAAAAAAATACTATTTCGTTGTATTCCAACGATGCAAACTTCAGTATCATTAAATGACGATATCGAAGATCGCTGCGTTGGAATGCAACGAAATCTTACGTTTTTTTATAATAGAGAACAAAACTTTCGTACAGTATTTGTCTACAATAATGGGACAGTCTTCTTTGCCATTTAAAAACTGAATTCATTAGAAAAATAGGAACGAGTCCATTAATTAACAAAATAATTGATAAAAATATATTTTTCGTTGTATTCCAACGAAGCAAACTTCAGTATCATGACGATATCGAAGATCGCTGCGTTGGAATGCAACGAAATCTTACGTTTTTTTTATAATAGAGAACAAAACTTTCGTACAGTTTTTGTTTATAATAATCGGACAGTCTTTTTGTCTCTTAAAAACTGAATTTACTAGAAATAATGAATCAAGTCCATCAATTATCGAAATAATGAATAAAAATGTATTTTTCGTTGGATATATTTTCCCCAATTTTTCATGCTTCATTGCTTTCAAGTTTACCTTATGAGTCCACCATTTTTGCTCTTGTGCGAATGAGCCGCGAACGCTCCGACGCTGATAAAGTCGTAGAATCCACATTTGTTTAGAGTATCGTTGTGAACCCACATCCTCTGGAGATGTAAATTGACTGGAGCGAACTCGAGCGTCCTGTCTGTTTTCCGCGAGGATCGCTTGAAGTAACTGCCTGTAAAAACTCCGAAATTTTCATTTGTTTTTCTTAATTATTCAATTATTCTCTTAATAAAAAACAAGAAATGATATCGAACCCTTGAACGAGCTCAAATTTTCACGAGCTTGAGAATAAAGATGCAAGAGATGCAGATGACGGTCGAGCAATTGCACTTGTTTGTTGTGCCAGGGCTCCCGAAGCTCTCCCATCCCAGCAACTTCTTGGAGCAACTCTTTCTCCTCGTGAATCCAAATTGCCCTGAAATTCAGAATATACAAAGTCACTATCGCTTTTCATGCCTCCTCGATAATTCGAACCCGACAAATTGCAAATAATGTCACTTACAAAAGCTGCTGAGGAAATTGGAAGCACAGTTTGCTCTCGGCCATGATTTCGTGGACGCAAATGTCGCCTCCGAGGCCGGAATGAAACCTGAGAACAAATTTTTGTTTTTTTTTTTTAATGCGATACATTTTTGGAGTCCCGGAATTATTTTCTTTGCAATTTGAAAAAAAAAAACTTATTTTATTTATTTAAATAAATTGTTAATTAATTAATTTTATTTATTATTTTTGGAAAATGATTTTGAGGTGGATTTTTTCGTTGCTGCTCGTAGCTCACCTGTAGGTCTGAACGTAGGGATTCGCAAATAGGAATTTGAGCTGTCCTTGGTGAGGAAGTTTGATTTTCGTCCCGAGTCTCGGTGGCAACGAGTGGGATCGTCTATGTGTAAAAATCTGTTCGCCATTGGGAGTTGTGGTCGGGGGAAGCACGTTACGAGACGGTGTGCTTTCCGTACTGTTCCCTTTGTCTTCGGCCTCCAAATTCCATACGTTGATCGTTAGGAAACCGACTGTTGTTGATTTCGGGGATTTCAATGGTATTCGCAATCTCGGAGTGTCCTGAACAGCACCAAATGTTACGATCGCGCTACCTATCGGTGTCGCCGTTTGACTGACTCTTTCTCGCACGTCGTAGGCGGTTATTCGAACTTTACTGTCAACAGTTAGACCATCGCTCGCTCTGAAGCTCACGGTCGTCAAAAAACTTGGATTGCTACTTCGCTGAAAAAATAAAACATTTAAAAAAAATTATTAAATTCGAACGATGCCAAAAACATGAGATTTTATGAATTTTTCACATTTTTGGTTTCTCAATTTTGTTCCATTGAATGAGAACTTTGAAAAAACTTGATCAGTGGAGCCAAATTTGAGAAAATCCATTTTTCGTGGATCAACAGATTTCAGAAAAAAATTATAGACTCATCGAACCTCAACGATTTCAGTTTTTGCATATTTGATCGAACGATGCCAAAAACATGAGATTTTAGGAATTTTTCACATTTTTGATTCCTCAATTTTATTCCATTCAATGAGAATTTTCCGAAAACCTGATCAGTGGAGCCAAATTTGAGAAAATCCATTTTTCGTGGATCAACAGATTTTAGAAAAAAAAATATAGACTTATCGAACCTCAACGATTTCAGTTTTTGCATATTTGATCGAACGATGCCAAAAACATGAGATTTTATGAATTTTTCACGTTTTTGGTATCTCAATTTTATTCCATTGAATGAGAATTTTCCAAAAACTTGACCAGTGGAGCGAAATTTGAGAAAATCCATTTTTCGTGGATCAACAGATTTTAGAAAAAAAAAATAGACTCATCGAACCTCAACGATTTCAGTTTTTGCATATTTGATCCAAGTTCTCCTTCGAACAGTTTGAACATCAATTTCGAGAACAGGATTAGGCGGACGTCCGTGTCCATCGCACAATAAATTATCACAAGCGACGGATATTTCGCAAACTGGAATTTCTGCCGGATCTGCAATCGAGATTAAAATAAGAAAACATGAGAATATTGTTTTTGAGATTGTTTCTGTAAGTTTGAAAAAACTCAACGAAATAAGGTACTTGAAAAAAACGTTATAAGGTAGTAGGTGACGATACGAGACCGGTAACGATGCCACGCTGAAGCCGCAACATGTGGATGTCTGTGTCATGCTTGTGGCCGCTGCAAGCTTCGATGCGTTGACGCAGTGCCAGCAATTGACTTCTCATGCACTCGTAACTAGCCAATTGCAATGCTTGCAGCCAGGTATCTCGATCTTCCGAAGAACTTGCGCCCAATTGTTGTAAAAGCCCGCCGTCGAAAACTCATTTCCCAAAAAACAAAAACAAATAAAACTCTAACTAATTGTCCAGTATACAGAGAAAAAAATAATACGATTGTGCCAAAAGTTTGTCGACTTAAAAATGAAATTATTTTCGATGATGAAAAGCAAATTGTTGGCTTACCGATACTGAAACCAAAATAAATATCCTGACTCGTTTCGTCCAGCCGGAATGTACAATGCTCCAAAATTATAACGCCCAGAGGCTCTGACCATTGTTCTCTCGATTTGAAGTAAAATAAAAGGTTCCCACGTAGACGACACCATCGTTCGGAGCTCGCTATTAAAATGAATAAAAACGAGAATTTGAGGTTTGCTCTGAATCAATTTCATTACGAAACGTTTCCAGCACCAAATTCAAATGAAGTCGAAATTTGCATCCCAGGAATGCAACAAAGTGTCCTTACTTTTTCATAGCAAAGCACAACTTTTCATCGAAAAATTTACTACAAAAAACGTCTCTACGAAAAAAATTAACAAAAAATGCATATTTACCGACATACAACGTTTCGAAAAACGCCTTGGGTCAGATTGACCCAAGATGCACTTATTAGGTGTGCACTCAAAGGTTTAAATGCAGTGCTCGCTCAACATAATCCAAAAATTTTCTTTGCGATACAAAAACAGCAGAAAAATTCAACAAATTTTAAATTTTTCATAATTTCAACAAAAATGATAAAAGCAATGAACAAACTAAATATTTTCCATTGTATTCCAAAGAGGCAAGTTTCAGTACCAAAAGTTAAGAGACAAAGGAGAAAAGCTCTACCGACGAACGGGAATTACTGGGCAGCGTGCATTCGCGAATTATCTTTACAACAAAAAATCGACGTGCGAATAAAACTAATTACAATAGTACAATAATTGTGCTAATGAATCGTCAGGACTTGACAAACGTGCAATAACGAACGAAAATCATGCAGATGCAATAATTTCAATTCATTTAATATTTTCTTCCATTTTTTGGCGATCGATGCATTTTTTTCTAATGAAATATTTTCCAATCGAAAAAAAACGCCTGATTCGGTGTCCGGATTGCAAAATAATCGCAATTTTGAATTTCGATGACGAATGCATGTGTAAATTGCTTATCGTGTACATCATTTTTATACCTATGTCGCGGTGCACGGTGCACCCTCCGCCCGAAGAACTTGAAGCGTTAGTCAAAAAAAAGGAAAAAAAATAAAAATTTGCTTACAAAGTGAGTTGGAGAAAATCGTGTTAGTCGAGGAAAGAACGGAATAAACGGATAATTGTGTGTGGTGTTAAATAAAAACTCTGTGGGCGTTGATTATGTACCTTTGTTACTTGTGCCTGCGGAGACGCAACTCAAGTCTCTCAAAGACTTGTGTCTCTTTCCGTATTCTCTTTTGTTCTCAATCTTTTCACTTGTACTACCTGCAAAATTGTACAATGCACCGAGACGATTATTTTTAATATTGTAATTGTCTGTTTACCGGTTTTTCTCTCCATTCACAATGGAATTTTCTGTAAATACGTTTTGTTGTCGAGCGACGGAGACTGCGTTGAAAAATAAAATTAGAGAATTCTTTGTAAATGACGGGCATTCGGAAGCTTTATTCAAAACATTAAAACATTCGAAATTCCTGTTTTTCAATCGTTACAAAAAATGGCAAGCGCTTGAAAAAGGTTCCTGGAAAATTGAGTTTACACGAAAATATGAAAGTAAAAAAATCATGCGTGACAAGAGCATGAAAGTTGCAAAATATTAGAATTCAATATCTAAAAAACAATGCAGACTTTGGGAGAATCTGTTGGAGCATGCTGTCTAATGAATATTTCGAAAAAACGATGAAATTCTCGTCTGTCAACGTGATGAAAGGGGCTAATGTACAATTTTTTACAAGTGTCAATATTTCGCATGTTAAATAAATGTACAAGAGGGGTGGGGAGCAGCGGCAAAACGAGAGTTGATTAGTAGAATTGGTGCATCTGTGAACGAGCGATCGTCAGGATTTTATCGATTTCTTTAACGAAATTACGATTTTTAATGTTTGTTATTGTCTGCGTTAACGAAAATACATTTTTCAGGGCACCCACCCCCTTCCACTATTTTCAACAACATTCCGACATTTTTCTATCGATCGGGGGAAAAATATATAGATATATGTATAAGGTATAGAAATAATATTAAAATTTGGAACTTACTGTCAGTTCGCCGAAAGAATCCTTCTTGTCTTTCACGCACGTACAAAGTTCCTTCCTTTTCGAATTTTTGCGACGGCTGGGTCGCCAGTGTCATCAATTCTTGTTTATTGAAACGCATGATTGATCGATTGCTTCTTATTTCTTCCTAATATGAATAAATGTGACGTTTTCGATGACGTGAGATCTACGCTTTTTCCCCTCTCATTTGGGAACGACCAGAGAACACTAGAATACACATTTACCACGCACATATACTTTTATACACTTGTCGCGTGGGCGGTAAAGTAAGCATCGTATACGAAGGATTCTCCTGCTTCATTCATTTATAATACACTGAGAAATGGCGAAGATAATAACAACAATCGAAAAAACATCGCGCCACAATATCTTGGCGGTATCTCCTCACGTTTCCTCGCCATTCTTTCATACACTTGTTCTTTGACCTCCCATCCTTCTTTATCTACTAATTCAAGTTTTACACAACACAGTATTTTGCCATGGCGCATCGGAAATACGCAGGACTACTGCTACCAACGACGATGCAAATATTTAATACGTTCAACTGCACGGAAGACAGCTGATTAGAAACCTCGAGACTATTTTCAATCACAACCACCCGGAATCCACAATCGCTACTTGTTCGTCAGTTTGGCTAGTTTCCCTTTTCCCTCCGTGACACTAGCCGGGCTGGTTATCGTCACTTCTTCAGTCCTGACTTTTGTCGTTTATTTTTCTTTCTAGGCCAAATTGGAAAGACAAATTTGCTCACCAAAGTATTTGCAAAAACGTACAATCTCTAAAAATCCGTCAATCAACTATTATAATGAAAAAGAGAAAAATACAAAAGTGGCGATTCAACGGGATGGGATGACGTTAACTTCTCGAGTTGACCGCTGCTGCTCAGTGGCGCCCAATAACAAAAACAACACACTTTTCGCGCCAAATTTGTTGATTCGCTTTGGGATACGCGTCAGTCTGCTCAGTCCTCCATGATGGAGCAAGATGTAACGTTGTAAATAATGCTTCCTCAGTGCTTTTTCGGAGACACGACAGCCAAAGGTTACGGGATAATGAGACAAATGAATGAATATGTTTGCGAACAATGATTGGAATTGGATATTCAAGTTTTTCGACGGGACGGATGGCCACGAATGGGAAAAATATGACCGAAAATACGAAGGGATTACGTTCGATCCGGTGAGAAATAATTCCAAAACAATTTCCCTCTCATTTCTAGAACATCTGACGCTGGAAAATCTTCATCAACGACCACAACAAATTTTGCCTGCAACTTCGTAATTTTTGAGGTTAAATCGTAAAACCTGCGATTCTTTTTACAATCAAAACAAACAAAGAATCCATAACCTCAAAAAAATGAAAGGAAAAACCGAGTCGGACAAAATGCGATGGGAATCGGCCACGAGTTTGTACAAAAACTGCGTCCCATTTATTAGGGCTGTGAAAGCGGATGGCCGAGTTTGTTTTATCGGAAAAGGCTGCTACGGAGAAAGCCTCGGAGTTGCTTTCAAGCGCAGCGACCTTGTTAGAGATTTGACGGAAGATGATGCTTTCGTGATTCTTGAAGATTTCCCTGTTGATAATTTTCGCTAGGAGCATCAAATCCAATCCGACCAACTACCGAATTCGCCTGAATGCACTTTTTGAATATGTCGTCGTCGTGAATTGAGCTCGTCTCTTTGCTCCAAGACTTGCGCTGTTCATAAATTACACAAACCAATGTTTCAAAATAGAAAAATCAATATTTCAGTTGCGAATCAATTAAGGAGCAATTCTTGTGGCTCCTTTAAGCTTTTCCTCCATAAAGTCGAATTTTTTTTCGTATAGCAAACCTTTTGCACAAAAGACTGAAAAGTTCGTTCGCGCTCGAAAAAAGTTTTTTCAAGTTTGTGAAATTTTAATTGAAACTGGACCCCAAAACAGTTTCTTATCTTTCCTTCAGAGATATTTTTAATATTTTTGTGTACGAGGCTTCTTACCAACGAAAAACCTTAAGGCGATCTTTTCGTCTCGCTGTTGGTAAAAGAGAAAATTCCTGTTTTTCTCAAAAACTGTTTGAATATTAAAAAATTCCGTTCACTGACTCCATTTTCTAAAAATCAACATCAATCGCTATCGAAAAATGAAAAAATCACTTTTATCAATCGGGCATTGTCGTGAATTGATGCAAAAATCTCTTGGTAGAAAAAAACCGGATCAAGAAATGAAATTATGTTGCTTGCTGGAACGTCCTGTCAATTTGCATAGATTTCGAATCCTCCACGGTAAAAAATGCGAAGATATTTAGACCGAAAGTTGGAACATTGGGAAAAAAAATTGTCCAGACAAAGAAATTGAGGTTATATGAATAAGCAATTTCCGGTCGGGTTGATAGACTGAAAGGCGCGATGTCGTGCGGACTATTAAAAACACTCTGCTGCGTTAACACCTCGGCATTCTGTTCGTAGGAGAAAACAATGCTCGAGAGGTTTGAATGTCGATGACAGATTTGTACCTGTCCCAATGCTCTTCAAATTTGATCCAGTGGATATATCCAACACTGGTAGACTTTCATGCTCCATCACGTCCGGTAGAATTGTCTCACGAAACTCCACTTTATTGTCAAACTGAGCTAATAGCTTTGGCTGTATATCTATATATATTAAAATGTATAGATATTTGTGGAGGGCGATATGGTGTGATGGCGAGTCATCAAGGATATCGAGTACCCTTACAGATTCGCCTATCACATTCGATCGTCTCTCGTATCACACAAACCGATGATGCTCGATTTTCCTACCATTATTAAAATTGACACGCGTAGATCTCCAATGGACCAGAATTCGTCAATGGCATACGTCCTCGTGAACTAAATTTTCGGGACAAACAAAAATAGTTGACAAATGTTTTTCAGCTTGATCAATCATTTTGGAAGACAAAATTAATGGAATTGGTAGAAATCGTTTTTGTTTCTCGAATTGTACGTGACACTTTCTTGAGAAAGTGCCGAGCACCGGCGCCAATGGCTGTGCAGCCCGCGCGACACTCTCGGCACGAGGATACTATTTGGACAGGCGTCCGATGGCGCTACTGAGCAGCAATGTGGATGCGAGCCTCGATCGATATTCCGAGATCTTAATCGCTCGGTAAGCGGTGACATACTTTGTCAGTACTCGAATTTTGCACCAAATTGTGAACATTTCTTTTCAAATTACTTGGCGAAAAGCCATTTGGCGAAAAGGGTTCAAATTTTTTTTTCGGCTCGAATCTGATTTTAACCGACACCGTTGCATAGGTTTTTCGATTCCGAAAAGAAAAGTCCTTGACCGTTTTGTTGTAGGAAGCTCCGTTGATGAGATATTCAAGATTTAACGCTAGCCAATCGGCGCGGCGATCGGTAGGGGCGTGGCAAGTGCCGCGCGCCCTATTGGTCGCTGGTTATTCGCGAATATCTCGCGAACAATTCGTCCTAGAGGAAAATGGAAAAGGACTTTTCGTTTTGGAATCCCGCGTCTGACCGATTGCCAATAGTTTTAATACGATTCGAAAAAAAAGAAAAAACATGGTACACACTGTTCTAAGAACGTGTTCGTGAGTCACGGAGGTATCTGCCGGGTCAGGCGAGACCGTAGGGGTTCGAGGCGCGCTCGCGGTAGGCTGTTCTGACGGCGAGAGGGGAGGCCGGTCGACCGGCAAGAGCAGGGGTAGTTATCAACCCCCACGCGGATACAAGGGGTGGGTGAGGAGCGGGCGACGTTGCAAGCGCTAGGACGGGCTTGCGATATCTCCGTAGTCCGCAGTTTCGCGTACGCGCTCCGACAGGGAGTAGACCCTCTCACTATTATTCGGTACTCGCGTTTATCACGTGAGAGCGTTATCCCCGACGTCATCGTATTTCGATATCAAACTTTTAGTCTCAGAATTCGTTTTCGTTGATACCGAAAAAAAACTGCAATTTTTCGTATCTGCCGAGGGTATTTTTTTGTTTATTGTTTATCGTTGATTTCAAATGATCAGTGAGTGAGAAGTGATCAAGTGATTCCTGCATCGTTTCGATCTGTGAAATAAATTTGTTTCGTCAAATATTATTAATTTAGAGACGAACGAGCAGCAAGGCAACGTGAGGGTCTGGCAGTCGCGTTTGGAATAAAACGATTCGTTCGGACCACTCAACGGTGAGTTGACGACCAATGAAAAAAATTTCTCGCTGTTTTGTTTGTTTCTGTATTCATAGCATCCGGTATAATTTCGACGTACAAATTGGCATTCGGTGAAAAATGTTCCCCAGAGTTTTCCACATTCGCTTTCGGAAATGGTCAGTTTAATTATTACTCGAGCAGACAGCACTCGTCGTTAAAATAATTCTAGGTTGAAATGTGCTTGAAATAATTAATAGACTCTCGGTTAATTACAACTTGGCTGGACCAAGGGGTGAATTCCAATTGCAAATGATACTCCTCGTTCGCGTTTTACACTGCCTGCTGACACACTCGCTAGGTCCTCGTTATTCGTTTCAACGATCTAATTAAATCCCGAAACAACCAAGTTGCTGATAGTCATTACGATTAAACAGTATTCTCCCTTTAAAGTAAACAAAATTATCGCGTTAACCAAATTGACAATGGGCTCAAAACTCTTGCTTTTGTTTTCATTCAATCGCGATAACTACTGCGACGAATAGCAACGTGAAAAATGGAAAATAAATTGATCCGAAATTTCGAAAAAGAGATTTCTGGACGCAGAGTTGTGGATTTTTTTCCAAATCCCAAGTGCTTCGTCACTTGGTCTCTGGTTTATTAAATCCACTTGGAAATTCATCCAATTATTCACTCACGCAGCCTAAAAATTCGATGCCAAAGAACGCTCTCCCCCTTGATGAAGATTCTGTTGAGTTGTTTCCATGTCTCGTGTGTGACTATGCATCTTCTGATTGTACATTGACACGACTGTTGAATATTCCGGGACAGTCACTCTGTCCGTTTCGCCGAGACAAACTTTGTAATTAATTCTCACGATTTTACTGCAAACATGTCGTCCATTCCTTGTTGAATAAGTAAGACCCTGGATTCGTAGTTATTCCAGGAATAAATAATTATTTTTGAAAAACTATGAATTTTCAATTTCGACGTAATTTTTCAGTTTAACTCAAATTTATCGAGAACCTCCGGTTGACAGGATTCGTTTCTGTCCGGGTTAAAAAATATCGATCACTCGCTGAGTCAATATTTTTCAACGAATAAATACGAAGTAAATACTCGCGGAGTTGAACGTTTCTCTGAAATTAATCCTCCACTTTTTTTTTCAACTATTCCTTGGTTATCAAATATTTTCGAGGATCCGAGTGCTTCGTAATGGATGTTTACAGAAATAACAAAATCATCCGTCCCTTCTGCCTTCCACGGCAACTGCGTGCGGCTTCAAATGTTTGCGTAAACTCCCCCGAAAGCCGAAAACTCTTTCGATGTCACATGAACGATCGTTAATATTTAAAAACTATTTACACGCTAATGAATCTTCCGATAATCCCAAAATTTGGAACGTTCAGAATTTAATAATTATTCAGCATCCCTTCATAAAGAATTCCAATACACAATTATGTAATTTATTGTTGGGACAAATTTGTGCACAATCAAATTTCTTAAAATTTACTTTTCCGAGGTTAAAAAATCTAAAAGTCTCTGACCTCACTAAAAATCAAGATTTCTCGTGACACTGAAGTTTGCATCGTTGGAAAATAACGAAAAATATTGTTTTTATTCCTTATTTTGATAATTAACGCGACCGTTGTAATTTTTCTAGTGAATTCAGTTTTGCAAAGGCAAAGAAGACTGTCCCCCAGTCGTAAACAAATACTGTATGAAAATATTGTGCTCTGCTGTAAAAAACCATTAGTTTTCGTTGCATTTTAACGATGCGAACTGCAACATCGTTTGATACTGAAGTTTTCATCGTTGGAAAACAACGAAAAACATAGTTTTCATTAATTGTTTTATTAATGGACTCGTTGCAATTTTTCTAGTGAATTCAGTTTTCCGAATGGTGAAGAATACTTTCCCATTATCGTTGACAAATGCTATAAGAAAATGTTGTGCTCTGCTATAAAAAATAATCACTTTTCATTCGTTTCCAACGACGCGAACTTTGACACCGTGATTTCTTTTGGCAAACCCGGAAAACGCACACAATATTAAATGAATTTAAAGAATTGAACGAATTCTTGAAATCTCGTAATGTTCGGTTGTGTTTTTTCTGTTTGCCAAGTAATTGAATGGTGATTTTGTTGAAAATGTGCAAGTTGCTATTTGGAAGCTTGCCATGTCAGGCTGAATTGCATCGTTGAGTAGGGTTTGACGGACGTGTATTGCGATATATATAGCTTTGATGTACTATGGTTTCATATGCTTGCCTGGCTGCTTCCAAATCTCGGGTCATGTGTTTACGCACGTATGTGTGCGTAACAGTAAAGCGTGCGAAATCTAGGGGTAGCGTCAGCCAACTAGGTGGAGCATCAGTCAGCCTAGGCTTCCACGCTCGTTGTAGCGACTGGTCTGACCAAACTGACACTTTTCACTTAACGCTCGGTGACCGCGGCTACATAACCACGTCGATCACCAGCTCATCGTGCCCGAAACCCACATTATCCTCTTTTCAATCTTTTTCGCAATGAAACTTCAATCTTCTCATTTCATTTTTATTCCTCTCAAATTTATTGCAATCAATTTTTATTAGTCGATTGAAAGTTTTTATTTTTTTTTCAAGCTTTTTGATATTTCGAGAAAAATGACTAGAGTTTTTATTTTATTTTTTGCTTCTTCGGTGGAGACGGCTCCCGTTTTGCACAATTGATCCATACAAGCTCTTCGGTACCTGAGAATTTCGGAATTGCTTAAAAAATACAAATTCTATGACATTTTGAAATTTTCAAAAAACAAGTTTTCGCCCCTTTTGCAAATTTTAAGATTTATCACTATTTTTTTTATAAATAGAGTATCCTTATAGGAAGGTTGGTATTGAATTTGGGAAATATCGGTTGGACGCTTTAAATTTTATGGTTTTTCGTGTTTTACGAAAATTTGAGTTTTTCGAACAATTGTCCAACCGCTTTAATTGTTTTAAATTTCGTAAGATATTGTGTATAAGTCTTCCTCTTTCTTTTTTAGAAAAGTCGTCGAACTTATTTTCAAAAAACGCTGCAAATTGCTTCCGATTAAGCATGATGCTCAATTTCCAGCGTTTTTATGTTTTCTCGAAAGTTAATAACTCGGGATAATGGGATTTCCGTGTGGGAGTAAGCGTCGACCTTGAGGTTTTTGATTTTCGTGTCAAGCTGCTATGAAATTTGTTAGAAATTTAAATTTACAAGTGGGAGATAAAACGCTCGTGGAGGACGAATCAGAACAGTAAGTTTCTTTGTTAAGGGATGTACCTTTGAATATGTCAGGCGAAAGAATCGATAAAGCTATCGGGTCGGTGGGAATATGGAGCTGGAAAGTATTCCCAGCACGTATGACCAAGGTGCACGACAAATAAACCATTCGTTTGCACTGCAAACAGCACGGGCCAGAAGGGAATGAATGAATTTAAGCGAAATGCTGTTTGCTCTCCGAGACTCCGGCTTCTGAATCGGAGTCTCGCGACTCCGAGGTTACGTACTGCCAACGAGCAAGAGCTCCAGAATGTACAGGTTCGAACAAACTTTGTGCTTAAGACTTTAGAGGAGGCGAGAGAGAGCTCTGAGCTCCATGGGAGGCACATTTTCCTTCCAAATTTCGAGTGACACTTTTTGAAATTCTCTGTAGACTCATAACCCAGCGGCACAGGCTTGTTCACGATGCTGAACTTTCCATCCCGTTGAAAAACAAGCGAATCATTATTTTTTAAACTAAAAGTCTCAACTTTTTTATTTTACGCATAACGAGAACGTAATGTTTCAATTTCTCAATTTTTTAAAATAGTTGCTTTCCGAAAAATGCTCTTGAAAATTGTTTCAAATTTTTTGTTCATTATTATTTCTCTTGGAATAAATATTCAGAAAGAACTGAGTGCATTATGAAAAAAATAACTAACAACCAACAAGTTGTATTATAGTTTTTCTATTTCCGATTCAAAGTTCGAGGTTCTTCTGAGCTATTATCGTATTGATTTGTTTCTTCGCTATACGCACAACGGTAACACGTGGCACTTGTTGTTCCTGTCGTCTAGTTGTGCTTTTTTGGTGGGCCTGTAATTATTACAGCGACCAGATCGATCGTCCGTCCGTCATTAGGGCTCCGATAAATTAAATAAAAATATGGGTACGCCCGAGGTCGACGGAAACATCGTCGATCAGACTCGAGCTCAAAAAACGTAAGAAACGACGAAAATTTAACGCGATGCATGGCTTCGAATGATTTTTCTTCCACTTTCTATTTTTCTCGTTCATAAACATCGCAGACTCAAAATTTACGAAACAAAACGAAAAGATTATTCGACTCGGTAATACAAATCTAAAGATTGAGTGAACAAAATGTGGATCTTCTTGCAAGTCCAATTGCTGGCTGACTCGCCAGAGGTTGCCACGTTATTATTGACGCAGAACGTACACTATTGGATTTGATGCGAGGCCAGTATAGCAACCCTCTGTTGTCTGTCCATGAGTGGAATATCCGTCGGTGACAGAATCAGGCTAGGGAGCAGGTCGACAGCTGTAGATAGTCGCAATATATATCGAAAAGGTCAGAGGTCTCGCTCGCCCAGTTTTTTCATTCAGTTATTTACGTACTAAAAGTTCTCCTACTTTTCTTCTTCTCCTACAATCATCGTTCTAATTTAAGAAAAAAACTCTTCTCATTTTTTCCTCGACAGTTTCTTATTGATTTTTTTTAAGGAGTTTGGATCACGAACTCGAAATGATCAGAATTCGATCAAATTTGGTTATAACATTCTTTGGCATCGAGTATAGAAACACAAATTTTTTACCACATCGTTATCGAATAATTGAGAGAGTTACGAACTAGCAATTCTGTGCTGATTTCTTTCGTCGATCGAGGGCACGATGTCAATGTTTTTCGCGGCGAGACACCAAACATTGATAAGCTTTTTTTTCTATTATCAAGCAACTCGGGGAGTTGAAGTTTGTCTCGTTGTTCAGCCAACTTTTAGCGATCTCCGGAATTATTAACGTATCCTCGAGTAAAGATAACTCGGGAACTGGGTTGAAGAATTTTTCAAACTTTTGTCCACGTTCGTGAGATCGTGCAGTCTTTTTGGAGATATTTATTCCGAATCGATAATTTTGCATTAAAAACAAAAACAAAAACGTTGCTTCATAAGGCTTCTTCGTGATTTTTGACAAATAATTTGTTGAAACAACTCTGAGCAATCGTGCCATCGCGAGAGATCAAATCTCACGATTGCTGATCCATTGGATGAAATAAATGATCGATCGTGCGTTAAGGATTTTTGCAATAAGGCCGTATGTACAGAGATATATTAAAGAGAAGAAAGTATAGATCGCGCGGATGAGGGTGGTAGAGCGCGAAAGCCACATCAATATCCGCATTTGGCCCCTTTAACCCGGTGGATCGTACCAAGTGACTCGCGTATTCCGTTTGAACTCAATGGCTTCGTTATTTAATTCGTGCCAACAAAGTGGCACATCGGCGGATCGTTTCGTTGCTTTTCTCTTCATCCAGCCAGAAATATACACACGGGATTTTGTCTTTGTTTTCTGCTACTGTCATTCGTACAAGCAAACGCATTTATAAATTCGCTTTTGTGCTGTTTGTCTGAACGTTGACGCGCGCGATGTCAAGGAAAAAAGAGAAAAAAAATAAATAATAAAAAGAAAAGTCGAGTTTGCTCTATGATGGACGTTTCTTTTCTGGCGTGAGAAACAAAAATTCATTTTCAATGTGGAAAATTTTCGATAATCACGACGACGAAACGTTGCGCTAAATTCTACAAATTCTCGAGTCGATCGCTGCATAACGATGCGCGCCCATTCCCATAGAAATTAACACGTCCACGCACATGTTCCCGTACACGGGAGAGCTTGTTTGTTTGTTTCCTGAAACGAGGGAACATTGTTCGGCGCTTCGGTCCATTGTAAAGTTTATAAATGCCAGGCCGATAAAAAACAAATATCTCCAACGAGTTTGTGAGAACGAAGCTCGTTTGAGAATCTGCTAGAAAAAACAGAATATACACGTGTCGACGGTGTGACGGAAATATTGTGTGAGTGCAAAAAAAAATGAAAAATGATCGCGGTGAAAGGGAGCGAGAGAATAAATAAACAAACGTCAACTTTGTTCAGCTTTGTGCTCGAAGCTTTTATTATTTTACGAGACAAGATCTATCGGACAAAAGCGCGAGCCTGGCCCAGGCCTGCGAGAGTGTAAGAACGAAACGAGCGCGCCCTGTTAATTGGCTTATGTATTTTTATGCGAAGGCAATTATCACGATTAATCTTTTTGTCGAATAAACGTTGGAGCTTCGTTCAAAGGACTCTGACTCGCGATCTCCTTTGGCATGAATGCGACGCGGCGAGATAATTCTCGAGAAAGCCTCCCGCGGAACTTGAGCAGCAGGTTGCGCGTTATAATATTTTCTTTTACTTGTTTCTCGCCTTATTTTTCGCGCTCGCAGTGCTGAAAGATCGAACGGGGTGGAATAGCGGTGTCGGAGGTGACGACAGCTTGGCCCATAAAATCCAATTAAGCTCCCTCGACATTAGAGACAGCAACCATAGGTGGACATCTGCTTTGCCACAGCTACTGCTGCAGTAAAACGCGGAGACCTGATGTGAGCGCGAGAGTGCAATATTTTCTATGGCTTCGATCGCATTTTCGTATAACTAGGCAAACGCCCAGGAGCTTGTTGTTTTTTTTTCACACTTGTACGGTTTTTCTCCTCGTTTTCTTTATCTCCATAAATTCGTGACAAAGAGGACGCGATGCAATCACATTTTCTTCCGAAAAAAGATCCGCCGATGCAGCGGGATCGATTTTCCCTTCGAGTAGACACTGGGTCAATTTGACCCCAACAATTTTCTGTCACAGATCGTTTGGCATGTAATGGCAACGAACGTTTTGTCATTTGATTTTCATTTTCGTCAAAAAATAATTTTACGTCCACAAAATAAAATGGACAATTTACTACAAAGAACGTCTCGACATAAAAAAATACAAAAAATGAACATTTACCGGAATATACGAAGATTTGATAAACGCCTTGGGTCAGATTGACCCAATATGCACTTACAGGAGATTCGTAGGGTTAATTAATCGTAATAAGCAAAAAAAAAGGATCCAGAATGATGCATTGATCGCGCTAATGCATGATACGAAAAGTACAAACAATATACGAGAAAAAAGCAGAAAAATGAGAGTAAACTGGATAGGATACAAAAAGAAATGCGTGTTTCACGGGGTGAGTTACGAGGATTCACCGATAATGGCGACGTGGCTAGGCTGACGTTTTTTTACCCATCCAGGTCCATTGTCCATCGGGATAAAACAGTACCTGGCTGACTGCACTCTACTGCTGTTTTTTTTTCTTTCCTATATACCATTTCTTCTCTTTTCTTCCATTTCCTATCGTTCTCGTAAAGGACCACACTGGACTGCTGCTGCTGTAACAATAGATGCCTTTTAACGTCGAAGCACGACAGAGTTATACGGAAGTTATACTTGCTGTGTTACCTGCTGCCCCCTCAGGATCCTGTACAGGAAATCCCAAAAGTGTAGTCCTGATGCTCAAGGAAGCTGCTGCTTGATCTTACGTCCTAATGGCAAGCACACATTTTACTTTAATGAGTATTTCCGAAGCCCCATCGATTCGCTCGAGTAAAAATGCTTGGAGCCCATGGACCGAAGGGAAGGGAGCAGCGTGCGTTTCTCTCATTGCGTCCACTATTTCCTTGAGTTGTTAGAAACTCGAGAGGAAACTGCAAGCAATAAAAAAAAAAGAATGAACGTAAAAATGACGTTCGTCTAATTCCCTGGCCTTGTTCGTCTCGTAAATCTGTGTCTGTTGGCATCTCGCGATGGCCACAAATCCCACGGACTCTTTACTTCGAAAAATGAGTGAAGAAACAGGGGGATTCGATTTTTAGGACTCCCAGTATATTTGCGAATCGAGTGCAGCCCCATCGGTACAGATCTACGCTCCAAACTACATGGTCAAGTCGAGAGAATCGTGTCCCAATTTCGTATGGGTTCGTTTGAACAATTAGATATGTGTATATGTGGAAATATATATAGAAAGCAAGAGAACGAATGGGACGAGCTGAAAAAGAAGCGGATAGACGCCCGCCTGATTTATGGGAGTAGGCAGCTCCGAACGTTTCGTCTCGCCATCTCGACCAATCTTCCGCCCTACACATCCTTTTTCTCTTTTCTTCCACTTGCTCTATTTATATCTCGTTCGATCTAGCCGTTTATTCCTGTTTTGCTTCTTTTTTTTTTTACAAGTTTATCTTTCATTGACATTTGAGGTGATGATATGCAGTTGCGAAGGGGATGCATCTCTTGCAGGGGAGATTCAGAGCGACGGTGACTAGCAACGCATTTTTTTGAAACAGACAGAAATCGGGGTGATAAACATTTTTCGATGCTGTGTTGAATTTCGTTCTTCCTTAAGCAGATCTCAAGATTCGTGTTCAGTTTTCGATCAGTACGATAAAACGATATTTTTTTAGGATCCAAACACAAAATCGACTCCACAATTGTCATGGTTTTTTAAATTAAAATAAAAATTGATGGAAAAAGTATTTTTTTTTACCCAAACGTTGTGTGCTTCAGTGTCCGGGCCAGGGATAAATTTCATCAACATAATTTCCGTTCAACATCGCGAGGGTGAACGTTGTTGGCAAATAATGAGAAATTGCAGACAAAATTGATCGTCTGGTTTGGCATAATTGCTTTTTTAAAGAAAGTTAATTTTCTTTCGATAATTGATCGTTTCGACGAGAATTTAAACGCTCGGACGAACTAAATATCGTTGGATCCAAATGGTTATAGTGTGTTGTATCTCATTTGATAAGCGGAGAACGTTCACACGGCATGTTTTTGTTGTACGTGGCTGACCGTATTCCGGATTATCGTCCGATTCGAGTGTATCGAACGAGGGGATGACTAACACAGCGGAAATAATAGTTTGAATTTGTGGCTGCTCCTGCGGCTCTATAACATCGCGTTCCCTCCATTCTGTATTTGACTATCCAGCATAATAGCTCATCCCTCCACCCTCCTCTCATCCCTTCTCTACCATTATTTCGCCATCGAACCGTGTTCGAACTTCCCAATCGAATCCACACGTTTCTCCAATGTGCGTCGTCGATACTTTTTCACTTTCTTCGCTTGGAGCGTGCAAGAGCACGTGATTCTCGTTTTCATCGCGTGAACAACAGA
Organism: Hyposoter didymator; assembly: GCA_037952995.1. NCBI lineage: Eukaryota > Metazoa > Arthropoda > Insecta > Hymenoptera > Ichneumonidae > Hyposoter > Hyposoter didymator. Next base: position 7,325,854 of record JBAJMU010000010.1, read on the forward strand.
TTTCGAAGAAATATTTAGTTTTTATGCTTCAAAATGGTTGCAACTTTGGAACATTGACTCTCGTTTTACTGCCAGCAACAAAAGCTTATTTCATACTTGTTCGGCGAGTGATTGCGTTCTGGCGTATATACTAGAAACGCGTTCAAGTTCCGGATAAATGGGGAGACAGGGATGAGGTCAGGGAACTTGCAAATTCAAGGGAGGATGAGATAATCTTAGAATGATAAATTGTTTCACTCCCTCCATACCTTCTCGCCTACATCTTCTCTTGGTTCTTCCCTCGTCCCTTTTCTCTCGTTCTATCCCTTTCCACCATCACTAATGGCCAACACCGAAAGTAAGCTCAGGAAACTATCCTCTCATTCAGCCAAGTTCCTATTCCCTGCAGATGGATGAATATGCTCTTTCTTAAGTCGCGTTTCTATATCATATCAAGTGCTAATTCATTTCGCATATTCAAAATTCTTGTTACATTCTGATTTTCATATTCATCTCCGAACCTCAATTCCATTCAATGGATCCCGATTTTCATCGTGTTGAAAACAATCACTCCGAAGCTGAATATTGAAAAAATGTTTAATTTCAAATCATTTGAATTTTATTTCATTTTTCTATCTGCTGGTTCGGTGGATGCCGACGCCAAAGATTACAAGGAAGCTCCACATTTTCCGATGCATTTCGCTACGTCGAAATGTGAAAACCGTGCCAATAGAAAATCGATTCATTTATTTTCGTAATAATTGCATCGCAGTGTTTTAACCCTTCGAGTGCACACTGGGTCGTTTTGACCCCAATGATTTTCTGTCTCCGATTGTTTGGCATTTTACTTTCGTCAAAAATAAATTCAGCGCCACAAATTATTGATAAATTACAAAAAACTTTTCTACAAAAAAAATAAAATAAAGAAAAGCATATTTACCGGAAATACAACGATTTGAAAATCGCCGTGGGTCAGATTGACCCAATATGTACTTACAGTAGGTGTGCACTCGAGGAGTTAAACTTTAGAAAATTGAGTTGATGAAATTCGTTTCATTTTAGTTCGGAATTCGTGTTTATTTCGATAGATTGTGATTTTCATTGGATCGACTTACGCACAACAGTTCCGAGGTTGAATATTTTTCACTGCAAAAATGTTGAATTCCGAATAATTAAGGAATTTCGATTTTTGAACTTTCAAAAGTGGATTTCGAAAAAAATTATTTTCATTTTGGTTCGAAATCCGTGTCGATCCCCGTCGCGTTACTGTTACTACCGTTTGCTCCGTTGTTAAGCGAAGGGAGAGAGAGAGAGTGAGTGCGAGAAAGAGGGAAAACGGAATGTGTGTGGAATACCCGCGAAGAATCAGGAAATAGGAGACGGATGGTAATCCTTGTAGATGACTTTTTCGTATCCTCCTTGGCCGCACGCAGCTTTTTTGTTGGAGGTTTCCAACTGGCGTTCTCTTTTTCTCGCAGCGGCAACTCGGAGCTCTGAGTTTTTTTCTTCTCCTCCTTTTTTTGCCGTCTCCTTCTTTGTCTTTAAGCGGGATATTGGGTCTGGCGCCGAGGGAAGTAAAATGGAGGACGAAACGCACAAAATGCGAGGAATGAACGAGCAGGAAGAAAGCGCCTTGGGCTAAAATGGAAATTCCGTTTTATGCTCGTTCCTTGAGTCAAGAATACGAGAGGCTTTGCCACTGACGTTTCCTCCGCCAGGGAAACCAGCCACGATCGCTTACACCTATTCGACGGGCGGGTATCGGTGCGATTCGGCGCGAAGAAAAAACGAACACAAACGTAATGCGGAGACAGGCTTTGCGTTGATAAAGACGCGACTGCGTCTGCTTAGACGAACGCGTACGTTTTTTCCTCCGATTAAAAATTTTATTGTGCGCTCTTGTAACTTATTTCGACTCTAAAACCTTTTGACATGAAAAACAAACGAAAAAAATGGAAAAAATGGGTCATGAGGAAAGGTCCTGGGGTCAGTATATCGATCTTTAGCAAACGTCACGATAAAAAACTGGAATGAGCAGTAGATACTTTTAAATCTGGCCTCGTCCCTCTTTGTTATTTTAAAACGCGATCAATACCGAGTCTAGTCCTCATTTCCTCTCTCGCTGAGTGCAACTCGTCCTGTGTGCCGAAGCAGTGGATTCCTTAATTCTGCAAGAAGTTTTGGTCCAGCTCTTAGCAAAGCTGCTGCGAGACTTCCGTAGAAACGCGTATAGGTCGATGGAAGATCGTTCGGGGAAAAAGGGCTCGATAGGAATCCTCGAATGTACATGTTGCAACGTGACACATAAACACACACTTTGAACTTTTGACCTTTGGCATGCAGACAACGTACGAGGGACCATCATGCCAACCGAGTTTCCATTGTCTGCTCGTACTCGCTCCACACAGCATCGCTTCCCTGCGTATCCTTTGCCTGCGTATACGTTTTATCAGGTCCCGATGGCTGGGCGGGCTACCCAAATGGAAACTCTTTACCAACCTCCGGAATCAGAGTCGTCCTTGTCCTTTTTCTATAACGAACAATACTCGAGGTAAAAGCGTCACTCGGACTAGGGAGCACAAAAAGCAGCCCCGGGTGTGCTAACCGATGTCTCGAATCCAGAAAAATGCGGGAATCATTCCGCCCTGACCTTGAATCTCGTTGAAGTTGCAGTCGCACAAATCCAAGCTTCTTCGCGTATCCAGTCGAGAGATTGCTCGGGAAATGTCATCATTGCTTTCCTATATGTTTACGAAGATCGCGCATGGGTGCTGCGAGCTCGAAGGGAAAACGCTGCGGTGACAAAGGGAGCGTGTAGGGATTTGGGAAGGTCGGACTAAGACTCTCATTAAAGTGCAAGAGTGTGGAATGGCTTTCTCTGAACACCTTAGCGTTCGGTGCTGGTGTCTCGTTCTTGGTCTTCGCGTGTTGGCCTATGGACGTGAAGCTTCCTCCGGTGGATAAGCGACCACGGACGGGCAACAAGACCTTTCGAAGCACCAGGCTTACTAAGTTGAAGGTAAAGTCCGGTAGTTGGGCAAACCAAAGTCTAGTCTCTCTCTCTCTCTCTCTCTCTTGCTCTTTCCGTTATTCTCGACCTACGGCTACTTTCTACCTTTGCCGTCGTTACCTACCCAACCGGCAAGCCCAAAGCCCCGGCTACTTGAGTACGTAACTTATCGCTCCTCAGGATTAGGGATGCCTTCTGCTTGCCGCGTTTGCTAACGCCTCGACCTTCTCCCAAAACCTCCGACACCAATTCTCCTCTTTATTCTCTGCTCCCTCTCTTTCGCTTCGCATACACCCTCCCCGCGCATTCGCCTTATTCGCCTATGGGCTTAAAAGCCCTCAACGTATTTACTAAATAAAGTCTGCACGGCGAGACAAAGCCCGTGGACTTTGCTCCCGAACTCTTTGGTTTTGCCGCCAGCTGCTCCCGCTATTGTTTATTGCTGTCTTTTGTATAATTATCCTACGTTAGCATTAGACTCGTAATCCTGCGGCATTCCCTTATGAATTTCACCGTCTGCCGAAACGACCATCGATTTTTAACGCTTCGAGTGCATACTGGGTCAATTTGACCCCAAAAAATTTCTGTCACCGATTTTTTGGCATTTAATGGCAACGAACGTTCTGGCGATTTTCTTTATCGTCGAAAAATCAATTCAGTGCCATGGAATATTGATTATTTGCTACAAAAAACGTCTTGACATTAAAAAAAATGAAAAATGCATTTTTTTCGCAAAACAACGCCTTGGGTCAAATTGACCCAATATGCACTTATAGGAGCTCCCTTGCTCCCTTGCTCGTTTGCTCAACAATCAAATAACAGCGCTGTCTGCTGCTGCTGCTGCAGAAATAAAAGGCCAGCGAACAAACGAGAAAATGGCTCGTCGATCGTTAAGGACCTTCGGTCCAGCTATTTTTATTGTCGAAAAAATGTTGTCACCCTGTAACGCAGAGAGTAATATAGCGGCTGAAAAAGTGTAAAGCGTAACGATTGATGGGGGTAAAAAGCGTGCTAGCGGTAAGCTCTCTGCGGGATCGTTGGCATCAATTCGTAACGCTCGTTTCCGCGTTTACGAGGTTTATGTACGTACTGCAGCTCGATGTGTGCTTCGCTCGTCCCGTTGGATTATACACTCTGCCTCTTTCTCGCCTCTCGGTATTTGTCGTGGTCGGCAGCAGGGTGCAGAGCGCACGAACCTCGTTGAGCTTGGAACAAGATCGAGGGAGAGAGAGAGCGAGCGAGGACGTCGAACTGAGACCGCAACCGCGAGGACTCGTTATTTTCTCTTTTATGCAGCTCCGCTCGTTCCAATTTTTCTCACACGGAAACGAGGAACGCCCCCCCGCAATATGTTCCTCCCTCGATACCTTGCGGCCCCGGACATTGTGCCTTAGAAATTCTGGCAGTTCAATTACCCTCAATTTATTTATTTACCTCGTCGAATCTTCGACAACAATCGCGTTGCCTTCGCGAGCAGTCAACTTTGTAAAAATATACAAGCGAATTGTATGGGAACAAAGTTTTTATGTTTACCAAGTGTTTCACGACATCCTCAGATCTAATAACAAGGGAAAACGTTTTTCATCTTGAGCAAAGAAGTCTCGGAAATTCGTTGCTCTCGGGTTGAGCGGCGGACACCGAGAGCCAGCCCTTTCGTTCCAATTCTTTTTTTTTTCTCTCCCAAATACATATACAGATATATACGCGATAGGTTAGTCAGGCCGGATATAGCGAAGGCGCGGGTGGGAGGGGAGCATCCGCTTTCGTGAGATGATGAGCGCGTTCCCTGTCTTTTATCACAAAGGAATTCTCTTCTCGTTTTTCACAGCTCTTATTATAACCGCATTGCGCAGCCTTTTGAGCCCAACAATGCAACAATGCTCGAGTTTCTATTTCCGCAACTATGCTCTCGCGATAGTGGCGGTGGGTTGTTTCGTGTTGACACAACACGCTCCTTCAAAAAACAAAATCAACGAAAATGAAGCAAAACGATACACATGCCACTTCACGTACACCAATTTTCTTCAGAGGTTTCTGCAACACGATTTTTTGCTCGATACAAAAGGAAATTTTACACGCGAAACATTTCTCGTCCTGGAACCAATTTTTGTTTTTGTTAAAAACGTTATTACCCCCTTCGTATACACACTGGGTCAAATTGACCCCGAACGATTTTCCTTACTCTCAGCAAGAAAAGTCCTCCACGAATTGCCGGAGCTTTCTGAACAGAATTAATGATTTTCTGGAATGGGTCTATTTGACCCAGTACCTCGCAATCCAGTCGCACTATTCACAAGCGTCATTACGAATGATTGGAATAAATGAAGACTCGTTGCATATTTGAAGAATTAAACTCGATCAAGTTATTTTAAGAATTTACGTCCGAACGATTGAACCAGCATGCCACACTCGCTCGCTCCCAGATTCCCCCAGGATTCGCTCAGGAATGCATAAAATATGAGGTCGAGAACCCCAACGAAAATCCTCCAGTTCAACCCCTTTCTTTTACTCTCCCATTCCGCTGGGGCTTAGTTCTCATTTCTATCAAATGGCGGTCCACCGCCACCGCGCAAGCACACTTTCATTTTTATTCACCCCCCCAGTTGACACCCTGTTCATGTTGCAAGAAAATTCGCGTATTTCAGAGCCCCTGGAAATTAGGAATACTCTATTTATTTCTGGTGGAATCGGCCGAGGGAATACCGAATCCCAAACGCAAGGGAGTGCAGAGCTCCTATAAATGCGTGTATTGGGTCAATCTGACCCAAGGCGTTTTTCAAATCGTTGTACTCCGGTAAAAATGCATTGTTTGTTTTTTTTTTGTGGAAACGTTTTTTGTAGTAAATCATCAAAATTTTACGGCCCTGAATTTATTTTTTGACGAAATCGAAAATTAAATGCCAAGCCGCGATGCAATTGTTAGAAAAATAAACCAAGCGATTTTCTATTGACACAGTTTTCACATTTTGATGCAGCGAAATGCATCAGAAAATCTGGGGCTTCCTTGCAATCTATGTCGTCGGAATCCACCGAGCCAGCAGTAGAAAAATGGTGAAATTATTTATAAAATCGTGTATGAACAATGGAGCACACAGTGCCAACGGAAATTTCGTATCGACAGCCTCAATGTGAGCATAGAGAGAAAAGAAAATTGAAAACAAAAGCTCTCGTATCGAATGATGTATCGGACTTACGGAACTACCAAAAATCTACATCGCGTATATATCCGATTGTTCAACATGGACGAGGCAACAGAAAAACGCACTACGCGCCAGTAATTTCGAGCCATTGTCCTCGCGAATACATTCCCCCTGTAGCCCAATACCAATATCTCGACAATACGCGTACTAGCCATTCTTTATCTACGGGGTGACTTTTATTCTCCAATCGCTCGATCCTTTTTTCATTCGGTTCCTATTGGATTACATTATTATTTCACGAAAAATATCTTTCCATTTATGAATATTCAAACGCCCTGGCGATTCTTCTTCGATTTGCAGAGGAAATCATTTTTTTTTTCGATTTTTTGCCAACAACATTGAACCTCGACAATGACGTTTTTCAATCTAGTTCGTTTATTCAAAATAAAAAAACACGACGACGAACACAAAGTATGTAAAAGAGAGAAATAACCAAAGATTGAAAATTTTATTATCGACTGCGAAATAAATCTCACGGAGTTTGACCAAGCGAATTGATCAATCGCAAATTTTTAATTAAAATTTTTTTGATGAATGGAAATAAAAATGATGAGAAATTATCTCAGGATGTTTTTTTTTCTTCACAATGCCATTGATACCAATTTGAAAACAAAACCCACACTGTACGTGAATGACGAGAAATCGAATCCCGAATTTTGACGTGCCAGCGTCAAAATGCAACGAATTTTTTTTCGCAACTGTCCTTTCAGGCCAAAAAATGAACGTCCTGTGTGTGTTTTTTTTCCAACAATGGAAATCAACGTTCTTCCTGTACGAGCCAATTTGTTGCAAATGCATTCAAGCGTCGTGTACCACGATCCAAATTTCGTACGCAGCTTGACTAAATGAACAATAGCCCAAGTTTTGAAAAGATTGGTAAAAAAAAAAAAAGAATTGGGACTCGTGATCAGTGGCGTATTTTATCGGATATTTTCATTTTTAACGAAATCGCAATTTTCAGCTCAAAATTCCGTGTTAATTTTTGCCCTCCGGACTAATGATCTATTTATAAATTCCCAACGTTTTCTCTCGCAGCCGGTTCATCAAAAAACGTGAAAATTTGTGCGGTATCGTTGCAAATGTTTTATATCTCGTTGTCCTCCTTTTCGTGTCGCTTAGCCGTGTCTCTGATAGCCGAAATGATCGTCGTCGAATATAATTGCATTCCGTAGCCTCGGGGTACTTGGTCCTTTTGAAATCCAGTTAGTTCCTCAACATCGTAGTCGCGTTGGCGACGTTGGCTGCGTCCTCAGCATCAGCTGACTTTCTCCTCATCGTTCAGAGAGCTAGAGCTTCGCGGAACGAATCGGTGCGAAAATTAAATTGGTCCTGGTGTTTCCAGCCTTCTCTCGTCTAGCCGAATTCATCGAATTAAATTGTCATAATTGTCTTCTATCCGAGCTGGCGGAGAAAACGCTCGTGGATCCCTTCGCCTCTACCCACCGAATCCTCTCAATACCGCAATCTAATATTTCATCCCTTCGCTCTTTTCCCATTCACCCCATTGGAATTAACTTTTCGTTTACTATCCACTTACTAATAATTATTTCTCATCGTTCTTTAATGACCTTTGCAATCAAGCGACTATTCGGATTCGCATAAAATGTACGATTATCTATCCCTTTGAGAGAGATTAGCAGTCGTAGGATGGAGTCTCTCGATCGATGATAAGGACGAAAGTACAAAAGACGCAAAAACGAGAAAAATGTGACGTGGAAGTTTTTACATTCACGTGCATCAACAGAAATCACTGAATCATCGCATTTCGTGTTCGCCAATCGTGCAGTACGGAGGGGTCGTTAGCCCTTGGAGCGCAGACCCCCTATAAGTGCATATTGGGTCAATCTGACCCAAGGCGTTTTTTATATCGTTGTATTCCGGCGAATATGCATTTTTCGTTTTTTTTTTTGTAAATTATCTATATTTTATGGAGCTGACCTCATTTTTTGACGAACTGGGTCATTTTGACCCAGTGTGTACTCGAAGGGGATTGGTGCTTGCAAAAATCGAATTCGTCAGGACGTAACAATTTTTATGATCAGTCTTTTTTTCATTAAAGAGAAAGGAAAGCAATCAAGACTGAAAATCTTGCCGAATGGTGCTGGTGGTTTATTTCCAATTAAAATGGCATGAAAATTATTCATTTCTACCCGCAGCCACATCCATTCGTTTTTCGATGTATCTTCATCTCATATTTTTCAGTTTCAATTAAAAAAAGAGAAACTCTGTTGCCGCGTACTCGGCGATATTTCGGCTGCTGATAACCGATCGCCGGATAACCAGTCGCAATGTTCGATGTGAATCTCTAACCAAGATACATTCACTATTCATTTTGATTTCTATTACGTCATAGTCCATTTATTTAACGAATGCCGAGTTGAAACAGTTATTTAGACCTTTCGTCTTTCTCTCGTTCACGCTCTACCCTCCATCGAAACGTGGGCATGAAATATCGTGTGGAAAATCGATGTTTTCACGAAAAATATTTTTTATTTATTTTCGAGTCGCAGGACGAAATTTATTCTGATATTAATTTAGTAATATTCAGTTGAATGCTAATCCATATGGAGCAAAGTAAGAAAAAATATTGCCGAGCCCAGGATCGAAATGAACATTTTGCAACGAGATTTTTTCGAGCAAACTCCGGAGCTTTTTTTTTTAAGGGCCTTTGTTGGTCGAGTTATGATCAAAAGCAGAATTGTTGAAAGGGAGGTCGCAGGCATAATTTTCACGCGCTCGGCGTGAAATTCTCGTTTGCTTTTGCAAGCAGAAAATACACGTACGCGCGCGCGTGCATGTAAATAAAAAATAGGTGCATGCAGCCACGCGTTTTCCGTATCATTTTAACCAGCCTCAGCGAAGCAAGAATACTTTATGCCATCCGCGCGAGAGCTATTCGTAAACACATCCGCACGAATAATTACGCGCGCAGCCTATTTTCATTTATTTGGAAACGCGCTCTTCACCGACTACAAAGGCGTTCCTGAGAATCGGCATCATTTTTTCTAGTCAATTTACCATACAATTTGGAGGGTTTACCGACGTCGAATAACTGGAAAAAATGCTACCTCGTGATCGTTACGCACGTTCCGAATTGTTTAAAAAATGCTGTTTTTTTTTTTCGTCGTTGATCATGGATCCGAAAGTTCATGAAAAATATGTTGCGTCCATTCCTGGAATTCGCGAATTGCGGGTACAATCATTTCGGAAAGCACGAGCGCCTCCGACACTGGGTCAATGTGACCCAAGGCGTTTTTCTCTTCGCAGAAAGGTTATTTTTTCCATTAAATGCCAAACAATCGGTGACAGAATATAGTTGGGGTCAAAATGAGCCAGAGTGTACTCGAAGGGTTAAAAAATTGCAACTGCAAAAGATGGCGCGCAAAATGAACAGAGAGTTGAGATATTTTTATATTTTTGACGCGAGTAACGCGATCGAGAAGATTCCGAGAATTGACGTTTCGCGAAGGGGCGAAGAAAGAATAGGGAGGATTAGATTTTTCGGTGAGTCGCAAAAGTCAGAGATAAAAGTGAAAGGAACGCATCAAATAGATATCACAGGAAAGTACAGAAACGAAAAGGATGGTGAAAGGAGAAAAAAACGAAGAAGAGCCGCACGAGATGAGGGAATCGATTCCTCAAAAGCATTGAGACTCTATCTCCTCATGGTAAATTGGTTATTGATAAAGCCAATGGCTACTTCAACCCTTGATCTCGCTGAGTTCCAAGTGAGACAAAACCATATAGATGTATTTTGCTGGTTCAAGGCTTTGGCTCCTTTCGAATATGATTCATGTGCTGGAAAACGTCCTTTGTTACGAGGAGCAAAAGGAAGAGTACAGCAAATTCCAATCTCAGTGTGGTCAGAAGAAAGTTTCATTTTTTTATTATTTTTATTTCAATAATACACGCAGATACACCGAAACCGGACTGTTCATTTCGTAAAACCTCTCTTTTCGTAACCAGATGATATCGATGCAGAGCTATTTTTGCAGAAACAAAATTCGTCAAGATTTTCAACAAGTCGCGTCTCGGGATAAAATATTTTTCCATAGAGCGTCGTTGGTGCCTCGACATCGAACGCAAGATTCTTGAATTAATGGAATGACTTATAAATTGATATCAGGAACGAAAACTAAGCTGCTTTGTCCATTACTGACACACTGAAATATTCATGCGAGATATAAGGTGAATTCTTGATGGCAAAGTTTCGAGAGAAGTAAATTTCGAGGAATAATTTAGCAGCGAGAAAGATAAAACGCGGGGAGTAAATAAAAAAATTGCATGCAGACATGGGGACGGGGAAAATTGAAGTGGCTTCGGGATGGTAGTTAAAGATTTATGCGGTGTCTCGAAAAAGTAAAATTCATACTGAGAAAAAAAAGAATAAAGTTTAAGTCTAGAGCAGCAGCAGCAGCAGCAGCACTGTCGACAAGTTTTGGTCCAGCCAAGTGAGGGATGGGAATGAGCGAGAAGGAGGAAAAAAACATCTGGTTTTGGCTCGGCAGGTCGTAAGGTCAAATGGAAATTATAAGTAGAGCTGCCGAAAGAGCAGGCCATATGTGAGCTGCTTGCTCCTTCCAACAGCATCGCAGAACTTTATAACCTCGTGCACATAGACCCAAATATGTGAGAGCAAGAAAGCCTTCTCCAAGAGTTGCTGCTCGTGCTGCTGCTACTCTGTCGCCCGAATTTAGAAGGCTTAAGGGGGGCCGCCGCCCCCGAGATGCGAATGCAGCACGAAGCAATAAATATGTCGGTCGCGTAAATCCCTCCGGAACATGTTGATAACGAATACGTTTTCTTATACCGCCAGACTCTCGGCTATGAGAAATCTTTTGTTTCAAACTTTTCACTCCCGCGACACTAGAGACAAGTTTTTCTTACCCAAGAAACATGCGTGCTTTTTCAAACTTTCTACAACTTGACCTACACAGAAATATATTTCCCATTAACAATGCGAACGTCCCATAAATCCAGGACCGAAAATTTATCCGGAAATTATCAGAAACGGAATTAACTCTTGGAATACATACTGGGTCATTTTGACCCCTTAATGGCAACGAATGTTTCGGCATTTCATTTTCGATTCCGTGAAAAAATCAATTTATTCCCAAAAAATGAAAAAAAAATGAATATTTACTGGAACACGACGATTTAAAAAACTCCTCGGGTCAGATTGACCCATTGTGCGCTTATATAGGAGCCGTGCACTCGAAGAGTTAATTCCCCATTGAATTTCGTCTTTTGCCATTCGCGACACGATATTGCAACAAAAAAATCTGATTACTTTCAGCCTCGGCCAGTTTTATCAAGAGCTTCTAAAATTTTCGCCAGTTAAATCGATTATTCCAATGGCTTTTTACCTCTCGCGCGAGCCTCGGCACACTTTCATTGATAATTCAATAAATAATTTCTATCAAATGATGAAACGGAAAGCGCGCGCGGAGGCGCGAGGTGCATACAGATTAGTCAAATGCTGTTGGAGTCGGTGCATCGCAAATTCAATCGCCCCTATCCAAAGCCTTCCTCCCTGCGTGCTCCCCCCCACGTTTTAACGTTCACTCTTTGATACCGAAGCCCATACAGCAATCTCTTCTGCTTTATCCCTTACAAAGTGAATTAACGTCTGGGCGTTATATATAAAGCAATATTGCCACTTATTATTGATTGAACCATGAAGCATATCCATGAAAGGTGTTGCACGAAGTGATGCCATCGACGAAAACCACTCAGCACTCCGTCCACTCTCCGTACATTAGAGCATCCAAATTTCCTTACGTCATTCGTCTATCGCGTGAAAAGGCTCGCACACGTTCGTTCAGACTGCGTGTGTCATACAAAAGTCTCTTTAGTTATGAAACAAAAATAAAAAAGTTCTTTGAATTTGCAATTTGTTGCAATTCGCGATTTGTTTTTATTTTGTTGCATTTTCCCAATCCGTGTGAATGGTATCGGGGTGAGAAAAGAGCGTGACGTCATCTCGTAGTTGAGACTCGTGTGAGAAATGGGCGAGAAGCCCCTTTCAACGTTGACATGCGATGGACGCGAAGGGTCGGGGGAATAGATGCCGCTCGTAAACGAGTTATCGTCGAATCGGAATATTGCACTCAAAGCCTTGCGTCAGAGGGTTGGGAATAAGGGGCGATACCCAGNCCCCCCCCCCCCCTTATTTGCTTCGGCCTGCTCGCGCGTCCATCTTTCTCATTTCGTGGGCAACATCCCTGTGTATCGACTCTCCACCATCGAGAGGGGCGTGTTTTTTCAATTATTTATTTTTCTTCACGATTCTACATCCATGCGAATTGCTTTGACGAAGCTTTCGTAAGCGCTTTATACTTTTATCTCTCGTGTTCATCGATCAGTTGGTGCGCGTGTGCTTCGAACCAAATAATCATCTCACCGGAGCGCGTCCGTAAAAAAGGAAATTGTCGAACGATCCTCCCTTTCACTAGACAGAACATATTTACAGACTTGTTGACTCTGCGACAAAAATTGGAAAGCCTGCTCTCGATGACGCTCGAGAAAAAGAAGAAAAAAATGTTTCTAGAGATCGATTGATCGCTCTCGCGAATAACGAGCATGATTCTGGTTCATTTTTTATCCATACCCTTCGCCCTTCAAATCGATAAACCACATACTCAATATTTCCGGGCTCAACATCGAAACAGTTGTGAATCCGTGTGAAGGGGAAGAGCAACATTGACGCTATAATTTGTGGGGATGCTGTACGAGTAATTCTCGTATCTGCGAAGAGATTAATGGCCAATTGGCTCCAACGACGAGGGCGAAACAATGCATGAGAGCAGGGAGAAAATTCTCCGAGCACTGTTGAGTGAGAGGGACTGCTCGGGAAAATGGGATGTTGCGAGGAACGAAATGGCCTTGATAATGGGAAGTATGGAGCTGAAACAATATTTTCTTACGTCTAGCTCTCTCTTTCTCGCTTCCTCTCCATCGTTCAAGCCTCCAAGTACCTTGAGCTCGTATGTGCAACAAAAATAAACAAAAAAATTCAAAATACTCGAGGCAGTCATTGAAATTTTTCCATTTTCTTTCGATCGCCAAAGAAAAAATATAAAAAATTGATTTTCCGAAATTCTAAATCGCGATTCATCAAGCGATTCGTATCTTTCGAGTGGCACGCGACAAATTACACGAGTTTTAATTAGGGATCCGTTCAATTGGGTGGTTAGGATCGCTAATCGGTGGAAAATGGTCGCTTTAGGTGGCAAGACCTTTCCAAAGGAGTTATCGATCTCGGGCCAGACACGGCATTACCATACGTCACCCTAAATTCTTAGTCACGATCGAGCCACTCGTTCACCCTTCCTACCACCCCTATGTCGGGACAAATTTACTCAGGCTTTTCTCTCCCTCTCTCTCTCTCTCTCTCTCTCTCGCTCTTGGCCTCCATATACATATTCTAAATGGCTCGCTGCCTCCTACCAAAACCGCTCACTATTAGTGGTATAGTCGTACGTACGAACTCGTGCGATACCACTCGCCGGCAAGCTCCCTTTCTCTTTCCTCCCCTCTCGGTCCATCTCGAATTTTATCGACGTACCACTCCAGCCCCTGCTTTCTCATCTCCCCTCTACGAGATAATTTACCTTATCTAAATTGCATCCGTTTAAGTCCTATCTCTCTTGGTTTGATCCTGCGGTCGCACTATCTTTCGTGGCTATAAATTTCACGGCCTATTCGTACATTCTATAATCGCTTTATGCCATTTTACCGATTCTACACGTACGATTGCGAATTTCATTCTCCACCGCGGCGGTGTGACCCTTTTCAAATTTCCTAGAGAAATTCTGACAAAAAGTTCGTTAGAATTCGCTCTTTTATTTATTTTGTTTTTTTTTATCGCGAAATCTTGAAATTTATTTAACTTGCTGGTTTCCTATTGTTTTTGGCAAACGAGTGGACATTTGTTCGACGATTCTCCGAGTCTTTTCAACGAAATATCCCGCAACTGGTCCACGTGGTCGGTTTGTCTAAATTTTAACGATTCTTTGAATTTTTCACGCGAAAATTTCAATCTGTACCGAAATTTGAAGAATTTCACTTCATTTCGCGTCGTAATCGATGCGCGCGGCGTTAGTTTAGCTGTTTTGACGATAACGAGCCGCGCACACCCGGCACAAACGGTGACTCTAATTGTCCGGCTAACGAGCCAAGTGGCAATTAGTAATCGGATTAATTAATTTACCACTCGCGAAACGGTCCTCTCGCTCGGTCACTCCCCACCCAGGATTTTGTTGCTGCAGAACTGCTCGCGTTTGCTTCCTCCTCGTCCCCGAACTAAAACGCTACCGTACAATGCATATTCCAACTCTATACGCTGCTCAACGTCTCGCCTTGTCCCTCTCCCTCCCTTTTGATCTCTTTCTCTTCGTCTTAGATCGTAAAAATCTCCAAAATTGTGTCTGAAGGTCGCGACGATTTTTTCGAAATCGATTACGAAAAATTGAGAAAAAAAAATTCTCGTGACTCGAATAATTTTTCAAGATTTGTGTCGCGCGATCAAAATTAATTTAAAAAGCACAAAATTCTCGAATATCATTTTTTTTTCGAAATATTATTTCCGGAGGCAAGCAGCAGAGCTCGTCAATATTTTTTAATGGTTAATAAAGTCACCCTCCCGGATTTGAAACTCAAAGGCTCTCTTCGGCGAATAATTCATGTGGCCAAAGGACCACGTCGAAGGGATGCAGAAAAATGGTCTTCAGTTTCTTTCCAATTTTCGTTCCTCTCTCCGCCTTGGCCGAGCTCTCGTCCTCTCTTCGTCGCGAGTGAATCACGTTCTCCATGCGTCATCCCTATTGTTTTGCACTTGGCGAAGCACAAAGGATTCCATCTCCCTGAGGATGAGGCGGAATTTGCCCCTGGCTTCTCGCCACTCGGACTATTACACGCTTTATATTATTCTGCGCATCCATCCTTTATTCACGTATGTGTCATCTAGAGATTTTACGGAATATCGATCCTCGGCTCTTCATACAGTGCGTTTCTCCTCCAGAGCTCTTACGATATTTTTCCTTTTTATAGTAAAGTAATCTTTTCCCTTCAATCCACGCTTTTCTGCTTTTAGATTTAAAAATTCCTACTCACTCGAAACCTCAACTTTACAAATATTAACTGCACTTTTTATTTTTTCTACAATTCATTCGAGTCTCCAATTTTTTGTTAATTAATCGACAGCATTGAAACCTTTGAAAATGGCAAAAAATGTTAACCCTTCGAGTGCACATCTCCTCTAAGTTCATACCGGGTCAATCTGACCCAAGGCGTTTTTCGAATCGTTGTATTCCGCGGTAAATATGAATTTTTTGGTTATTTTTTTTCTGACAAAAAGGAAAATCGGTGACAGAAAATTTTCGGGGTCAAAACGACCCAGTGTGTCCTCGAAGCATTAAAAAAATTTGATAATAAATCGCGAAAAAGTTACGAAATGTCGAATCAAATTACGATTATTCGCCAATTGTGGAAAATGTGGGGGTGGAAAAAACTGCAAATTTTCCAATTGATTTTCGAAGTTTGCGCGAAACAAAACGGCCTCATCAAATCGAGAGCTAAATTAGGGGAGGTCTGGGGAGCTGCAAAAGTCTGTGGTAGTTTCAAACTCGATCGATCATCGCTGCGGGACACACCATCTGGATTTTTAGCACGAAATATACAAAAGTATCAACACACACACATGCATGTATGAGAAGCGAACGAATAAGCGTGAGGGAAACGGATATCCGTGGGTCGTCAGACTTTTGCGAGCTTCCGATCGAGAATCGGGTGCGTCGATCTTAATTATCCGAGTTTGACGTTGCCGGTAACCTGATAAATATCGGTGCTACAACTCGTTACAGGTAAACGAGCCTTCGTGCCAAAGTGTAACCTTATATCGCCTCGGCCAACTTTTTCTCCAGTTACTTTTCCTTTTTATGTGTCATCCGCTTGCCCATCCATCGCAGTTTTCCATTGGAATCATTCGCTCCTCGCGAACCGTTAAAAAAAATGCAGCAACTTTGATGGAATTTCGAAAAATAAAATTCGACGTTTTTTTTTCTCGAATTTTGTTGCCAATTCGAATTAATAAATTTAGAAAAAATGAGCGGGGGCCGAAAGGAATCGTGGAAAACTAATGCGTAGATTTTTTTCTATGAAATCTGAAATCCATCTCGCGGCATATGTTCTGGAACGCGGTGTGTGTATGGCATGAAATTGGACTTTTTGTCTCGCGTATCGAGCGTCGTAGCAGAATGACAAGAAACAGTGCGGAGTTGAAAGGGAAGAGAGAGCAGAAGCAGGAAGCAGAAATACAAGATTTTAGGAAGGAATAGACGAGAACTCACGACGGCGCTCCGCCGTTGAATTTACTCTGCGGGAGTAAACGTCCTCAAAAAGATACGCACTCTCTGTACGAGTCTGCTGGGAGCGCCGCTCTTGATTTTATTACAGCATCACCCTCGGGGCATGTTTCGAGCATCTCTCATTTCTCCAAAATAAAGCACAACTCCCTGCTGCTGCTGCTGTCTCCCACTCTGCAATTTTCTCCTTTCCTCACCGCACTCCCCGTCCACCATCCCCTTTTATCTCTTTCTTCTTTTTTATTTTATTCCTTCTTTCACCTCATTTCGTGCATAAATCTCGCGCAAGCATTTTTGCACGAACCTCATCACGAAGTGCTCTCGGAATTACGTGCACGCGGCAAGGAAACGCTTAAATTTCGCGTAACGACGAAATTTTCCTGAACACCGATTTTCAATCGAAACTGCACGGCGGTTTTTCGAAATATTTCA
Source organism: Hyposoter didymator (assembly GCA_037952995.1). Lineage (NCBI taxonomy): Eukaryota > Metazoa > Arthropoda > Insecta > Hymenoptera > Ichneumonidae > Hyposoter > Hyposoter didymator. The sequence goes on from JBAJMU010000010.1 coordinate 7,342,839, forward strand.
CACTATCGATGCCGCGGAGGATCGATCTCTAGGATTATTTGTAAATAAACCGAGTCGCGATGTTTTCTCCCCTTTTTATGAGATTCCCTCGGATCTTGATTAAAAATAAAGGCCAACAATATATTTCCAAACACAATAAACTCGCTGCACTACAAAATTAGAATTTCATTCGCTTTGGGTTCTATTAAAAACTATTAAAAGACCTAACGCGAGAGGGTCCGGAAATGAATACGTTTGGCTTCATGGATGAAGTGTCCTGGGTCCGTGACCTCCATTTCTTTTTTTCATGTATACTCTCCGCGTAATACGGTCCGGTATTATTAAATTCCTTTCTGAATAAAACGCGCGGTTTGCCTGCAGCTAGATGATCATTCCAGTTTCAGGAATCTCCATCATACGTTTTTTCTTACCCTCCACTTTTTTTTTCTTCACTTACTCCGCTTTGCTTTCGTGTTTCCATTTCTCCGCGCGGCGTTATTCGTCCTTCCCACCGTTTCCATACGCATCGTTTTTCCACGCGGCTCTTCATACCTTTCATTTCGATTTTCCTCTGTAAATTTTCACAAAATTTCCGATTTTTTTTTCTCGCAAATTTGTGGCTTTTACTCTTCGAGCCTGGGAACTTGTCGTTTTGTTGAAATTTCTACTCCAAAGGGAAAATCTTCGAATCTGATCGTCGACGTATTAAAAAAAAAATCTCATCGAAGCCTCACGTGAGTTTGCTTGAATTATTCAAATCGATTGATTGATAGGAAAGTGCTATGGATAAAAATACAAAAACGATGGCACGTGATATACGATTTTTTTTTATCAAGCTTCAAAAATTTGGCCATTTTTTTCGGTTTAATAAAGAAATCTGATGAAACGCTGTTAAATATGTGGGAAAAACTAGAACGTGGGTATTTCCAGTTGGCATTGTGTGCGGAGGATTCACAATATCGATTATAATAAATTCAGAGGCGATTGCGAGGTTTCCTCGGAGCTTTGCGCTCTTATGGGGAATCGTTTTAATGGGGGATCGTATAGGACATGCACGAAAAGGGGGGAAACGGCGGGTTACAGACAAAAGCGATAACCGCACACACGTTGTTGTAAGTCTCGGGTAAACGGGATAGACGCGAAGTTGGGAGAGAGTTTCGCGGCGCAAATGGGATGGCAGAGGAACGGGGGGCTGTGTTGGCTCGGGGTGGAAAGTTGCCATTTTATTCAACGGTCACCGAGCAGGAATTTAATATAGTTTACAATGCGCGAACGGCTTGGCTAACGGTTTAACGGCTTTGACTAGATACGTTGCCCGCGTCGACGTCGGCAACAATGCTGTGTGCTGAGCCGCGCAGGGAGCTCAACGTCGGAAATTAATTGCGGCCAGTGTGTTCGCTGCAAAATAAAGCAGAAGAAAATATTGCTCGATCCTTTCTTTCTCTTCCGCCCGGTGGACAGTCCGCCGCAGAGTTATTTGGAAAATAAGTTTGTGGGGCTGATTTGCCGGGGTCTCGCCTTGGTCGTACCAATTAATCGCGAACCACGTTACCATGGCAAAGAAAACTCTGGTCGCGCGTCACCTTTTCCCGCGGACCCTTCACATCGAATCAACGTTTTTTTTCCTTTAATTACTATCGAACTTTTTCTTTTTTTTTCTTCATATCGTTCGCCGCCTTTGTGACACTCTTTCGGTCTCGGTACTTTTTTTTTCATTCCGGAATTTCCTGCACACAGCCGGCCGAGACGAATGATTCGTTCGCGAGCAACGAAATATTCTGATCGCATATTTAACGGGAAGTGCGAATAACCCATAGGCCGCGCGGCAGAGACACCAAAATATCACGAACCAATGTCCGCGAAACGGCAAGTTGCCCTGGGAAAATGCTGGACCCCCCGCCGAACAGCATGCTTTGCTCCCGCCCGGGAACCAACTATAAATTCTCACACTCATAACCCTTTCCCCCTCCCGGCGCCGCTCGATACTCACTTTGCATTGTTGCCGCGGTCCACTAATTACGGCAATCAATCATAAACTTTCCGAACGTGCTCGCGCGCGCGAGGAAACCTAACCTTCGCCCGCCCGCGTCGCCTTCTTCTGCCCTTTTCCGTTCGTTGACTCACATGGCTCCTTTATTATCAATGGATTATATGGCTTCGCGGACCTTTTGCTACCAACTCGATTCATTCCACCTCCAAACTATTCTACCCTTGTTTCCAGTTGTTGCCCGGACACACGTAGTTATTTGTTACCGGAAGTGCTCCTAGCAGTCGCGACTACTTACCCATAGCTGTACCAAAGTCCTTTCCCCCTTACCAAGCCTTTGTGTCGGCTTTTCCCATGCCAGGACCCCCTCAACGGCCACCTCTCCTATGAGCATTATTTCCTTCACTCACAATCTCGCTATTTAAAAGCCACGTGCTCGTAAAAATCGTCCCTCACTTTTCCGGCAATCTGAAGACAAATTTTCACCCGAAAAACAAGATTTTCTCTTTTTAAGGAACTTCTATGGCAACGGTCAAATCTAAATTTCTATTTTTAGTTTTTCTTACGTACAAAATGGTTCGCGAGCCTAATTTCATTAAAAAAAGTTGTAATATATTGACTAAAGAATAACATACTCTAATTTTAAGATTGCCCGAGGTAATCTGAATTTTTTATATCATAAACAAAATTTCGAAAAAAATTTACGACCAATTTTTTTGAAAAATTAAATAAAGTTTCTTTAATGGCACATAAAAGTGTATGCAAAGTCTTAAGAGGCTTCATCATTTAAATATCGAAATATTTAATGTTGAAAATCGCAACTTTTAACACACGCTCTTGTGAAAAATTACTGAAAATTGTGATTTTTTTATAAAAAATAAATATCTCGACTTCTACATGTTAAAACCTCGCAAAATTTCGCGAGCCATTAGAAATTACTGTTCTCGTTGTGTCGTGCATATTTAAAGGAATTTTATGGATAGAAAATTTTGTATACAACGTCCTTAATTGTCCCTCCTCCCCTCCTGCACGCTTATGACATTTTCTTACTGTCTTTGGAGATCAAATTGGAAAAGATATCGATTTGGTGCTGCGGAAAGGGTTTCGCCGCTCTTTAATTTGGCGGTAACTGCTGCTCGTATCAGTTGAAAGGAGAAACGCAATATTTTACGAAGCACAAACTAAGGAAGGCTTTCGGAAGGATGTAATTGCGGAAAATCACGACTAATGACTGGAATAATGAAAGTCTTGGGTAAATTAGGGGGAGGGCAAGTATTGCCAGATCTGTTCGACCTCTGGACCACCTGATTACCATCTCCGAGCGATAAAATTTCACTCTACGACAATTACCGCCAAGTTTACTCGGTGATCTCAACGTTTTCCCAAACTCCTGCCTCCAAGAATCTTCTTACCAAACTCTTAAGGGCTTTAGGATCCGGCTCGAGGCCCCAAACTCTCGGCTAAGCTTGCCGACCACGAGCTGCAAACTTATTTCGATATGCTCAGCTGCTCCTGAGCTATAAGTGAATTAAACCCTCGGTCATCGATCCCGGCTGATCATTTTTCCACTTGTAATTCATCGCGATCAATTTGGCCATCTGATTATTCCCAATCCTCTGGTTAACCCGTGGACCCGTAGGGTGCAAATTTGGACTTTGAGTTTTCAAAACGTTCTGTCTCATTGACATTTCTTCAAATCGATTAAAAAATAATTAGAAAATAAAAAATTACAAGTTATTGGAAAAAAAAAAATTCTCAGAATAACAGAAGAAAATTTAAAAATCTTGCTGCGCCTGAAGTTTTCGTCGCTGCAAATTAATTGAATAGCGAAATTTGTAGCACGAATGCGTCGGCAAATTTTGGTTTATTCTTCAGAGGAAACTCGTGGAAATTGGCAACTGTTTGCTCGTATTTTTGTAAAGATACGAGGCTGCGATTGACGAGCACGCGAAATGTAACATTGCAATGGTTTTATTTGCACTTAGTACAAAGGACTACTCCAGGTCTTGGTTGTGCATAGACTCAGTAGATCCTGGTACCTGCTCGTACAAATTTGTGTACCGGAGAAAAGTCTGGCGGGATGATAAGAAGGTGTGTGCGAGAAGCTTGAACGAAATCGACGTACCGCGCGAGAGGGTTACACAATAAGGAAGGATAGAGATATAACGCCCGCGACGGGAGAAACTCGCTGCTTCCGTCACCGGGTAAGACAGCGCCAGCTTTCAAAGGAAATACATACCCCAACATGAGAGAATTGAACAAGAGGATTTTCAAGTAGTATATACGATTCGACGAAGAAATGAGAACGGGGCTCGGTGCGATGTCGGATCGAGTACGTGGTTGAGGTGTTACGAGGAATTCCGAAAGACCCGTCTCGCGAATAAAGGAGCAGAAGAGGCAACCGAAGAGAAAGAGAGAGAGAGAGAGAGGGAGAGAAGGGGCTTGTATAGACTATAGCATCAAGCTCCGATGCAGGCAGCATGTAGACACATAAATACAATTTATATCTTGGATCCTTCCAGGCTCTATTTTCCGCCTCCCTATATATTTTTACATGCCTTCATTCTCCATCTTGTCTCTTCCTACTTCATGCGTTATGCGTGACTATACGCTGTATAGAAATTCATGGCTCACATGTTCGTTTCTCTTCTCGCGCCGTATGTACCAAACTTGTTTCTTATTCCGTTTTTATTCCCGCGAAGCTCTGACGTCTCATTCGTTACATCGAATTGTGGCAACGTGCTCCTTATATTTCGATTTTATTCCAACTTTTCCAATTAAATTTCTCGTCCGAGATCCTTGCCATTTGGATGAATTTTTGTTTTTGCAATCGTGGGAATTCCGCTACTTGCGGAATTTCGTGGCTCGATCTCCCTACGACAAAGAACTGTTGATGCCGAACCCTGGATTTTTACACGATCCTCCACGTCGTGACTGCGAATGACAATTTTTTTGTTCTTGCTCAGCTAACGAGCGACAGATTAAGGAGCACTCTCCTAGGATGCCATGGATATTGTTGGATCCATGAGCAACGCCTTGGGAACACCGCCCATCGACCCGCCATTGCTCTCGCACCTTCGGTTTTACTTTTCGCTCTTAATTACGAGCCAAGCTTTTCCTTTGGATTTCACGCCCCGTTACCTTATTCGCAATCTCTCGCTCAAGGCTAACGATTATCACTCCAGCCAACGAGCACGTCGTTTAAAATCTTAAAAATACTCTGGTTTTTACTCTCGTCAACGATATTCAACGCTAATTCCGGAGAATTTGCGTCACTGATATTTCTTACCGACTTTTTTCCATTTTCTAAAATTACCTTCAATACGCCCGACACGTTACTTTTACGATTTTTCACAACACGCATTTGGTTCGAGAGCTGTATCTCTTTACCCAGTGATTCCTCAGCTACGCCAATAGCTTCATCTCATTGACCAGACTCTGGCGTTTCGATTTCACTACAAATAAATCTCAATAGACCCATTTTTTACCAAGTTACATAGCAACAAAGTTGTCGGTCTCCGGGACCGACAGTGACGAAGTTGGCTCTCACTTTTTTTTTTCGCTCACCTACAGCTCACCTTCCTATCGCGATGATACGCGAACGGTTTTTGTTGTTCCGAAGAATCGTGTTGAACTTTGTGACACACAAATCCTCTCCACTCCGTTTCTCCCTCGGAGTAAACTCCGAATTCGTTTTTTTCCTCGCGAGCCCACAAAAGCCAAGTCTGACCGAAAAAGGTTGAACTTTAAGTTGAAGAATAAGACTGAGATATTGAGCGAAAAAGACGACGCCAAGGGACTTGCAGGACTCGAGGATTCTGAACGCGGAGGTTGATAATTAAGACTCTGAGCCGGAGCCAGCGTCTGCGCTCCCTCGTGAGAGAAAACCAACCTCCCGTGTCGCTTCCTCTGCCAGGTGAGAGAGACTAATTTGTTAAGATTACCAGAGAGAAATTTCTCAAAGTTCTACCCAATTTTCTTTTTCACCATTTCGGCCTGGAGCCGATTTACAAAATGGCGGTGTTAAGAGCCCTCGTACTCTGCTGCTTTCTACTTAAGAATTATACGCGATTTCCTCCATCGAATATTCCCCCGAAATCCGTTTCTTTTTTTTCCTCAATTTTTATAAAAAATTTAGAAAAAAATTTAAACACGCACAAACAAAACATTTGCTTAACGTGTTCCGCCCCCACGAATTTTCGATTTTTCCAAAGCTTTCTCGGGGCAAAAGAAAAAAAGTAAATAACCCACCGGCAGTCGTACAAAGGCATTGTCCCAGTGGAAAAGTTACGAGGAAACAGTGCACAAGTTTGAATTTGCATATTTTTTCAATTCTATACTCCGCTTTTATTTTCTGGCTCGAATTTCTGCCGGAGAAGCGAATTGTGCGCTGGCTGGTTAAGTAGCAGCCTTCGCCTACCTCTCTCCTACCACCAAACCCTTTGATAGCAATCGTAACATTATGTAACAAAGTTGAAAATCGATAGAACGTTTGTAAGTGTCGGCCGGTTCCCGAATAACTCCGATTTATTTGACTCGAGTAAAGATTCACTTAATGCACGAGGAGGAGCTTTATTTGATTTACAACGATGAGGCTTATTCGGGCAGCCGAATTTATCTTGCGAGACTTGCATTCATATTTCGTGAGCCCCATTATTTATAACAATGGAAATAATAATAAAGTTGCATCGAATAACGCTCAATTGCCACAGCCTGAAAATTTATTCAGGAGCACTAAATATTGCGAGCTACGTGGGGAATATTGAAACCTTCCGAGTCATATATTTATAGAGGAAAAAAAATGATAATAATCGATTTGCGGTGAGCACCATGTCTGACGATAATTACCCAGCCAAATCTAATAGTTCTCTGACTTTTCTCATAATTCCTCGGAGCAGCGTCCATCCGCGACTAACGACCGCGCGCGCGGCATTAATTAATAATTCACTTCCTTCTCGGTCATCGCATTGACTCTCGAAATAAAAAGGTTATCTGTAAGTTTGAGGCAGTTCGAAACTCTCGTCGTCGCTGTGTCTCACTCACATCCATCGCGAGAATCTTTATTTTAGTTGCAATTATCCTGCAGCCAAGTTTTGGAATTTCACGAGTTTTATCATTCCATTTCCCTCGTGAATCTATTCGATCTGATCGAGTTCTCTGCTCCTCTAACAATTGCTTACTATGTTGACTCGAGAAAGTTAGTCACAACGCAGCAGTGTCTCCGTTGCAGCTTAGTTACAGCCAGGGGAATTAGAACAACGACGAAAAGAAGCGCGAGCAATGTTCACCAAAGCACAACACGTATTGTCTAATCGTATTAGCTTTAGTTACAGACCGACGTGAACGTGAGCAGGTTCAGGTGTATCAAGCACCTTCCCCTACGATCTTGAATTTCCTGTCGCCCGCGAAACCCATTTCTTTTTTTCTCTTCTTTTATTTTTCTTTCTTTGATTACATTGTTTTTTTTTTACGTCCTTGATGGACGAAATTTTTTACAGTATTTTTCGTCCTTTTGAAATTGCCATCGGGATTTTGATCAGAAAATCTGGGACACGAGGATCTTTTTATCAATTCTCCTGTGAGCGTCAATTTTGAGCAATTTTTTGACTGCAGAACAAAATTTTTCACAAATGAAATGATTTTTTATTTTTTTTCGCACGAACAATAACTCGCTGCAGTAATTTTTATACGAGAAATATCTCATACCGCGGAAGGTGCGAAGAGTAACGTAAGTGGTAAACAAAAAAAAGCTTAAAATTGACGGAGGTATAAAATGAAAGGATACAAAAGCTCACGCGCAGCTGTTTTCCGACATTCATATTTGTTTGAGCTTGCACGCCGTAATATTTAAACTCCTCGCGGTAAATGCGTGCAACGACGTTAAACACACCCTTCGTTTTGGTGTGTTAAGCTCGTGTTTTTCCAGATAGGTCAGTGATGCATAAATGTTTACGTTCCGGCAGAGAAATGCTGCGAGGGAGAAAAGTGTTTTAAACTTCATCCACCAAAAGCTTCATTATTTCGTCCTCACGGTTTTTAAAGCTCGATAGAAATCCAGCGTGGAAATTCATTTTTCACGAATCTTTCATCCCGACTTTTCGCACGTGCGAGCACTAATTTTCCGCAGCAGGAAAATTCCATTTTTTTCTTCTTACCGAGTAACTCGTTGCATAATTTTCGCGATTATCAAAAAAATGCTAAATAGTGTCCAAGGACTCGAAAAAAAAAACAAAAATGATGGCCATAACGCAACGACGAGTCACGACGATAGTCGCGACAGTTTAATCGAGAAACAGTCCCCAAAGTGTAGATCAAGAGCGACCGCGCGCTCCGTTGTTGTCTGTTTTGCGTCCACTGCTGCAATAGCTTGCCAGGAGCGTAGTTTCCTTATACTTGAAAGTGGATGGAATAGATTGATTCTGAGAAGGCAGAAGCGAACGAAGAGCCTCGCGACGAGCTTTGCAGCAGCAGCATCATAGTACCAAGCATCACAAAGCTCTCTCGGGTTTCAGCGGTTACCTACACACTTCTTGCGTGTGTCTCGAGGATTCCTCAGGTGCGGAAGGAGCAGTAAGAACACGAGCACCAGAAGTGGCATCCTACCAAGAGATGAAACTCGTTCTCACTGACGGTCTAGACGTGCAAACTGCACCGAGCTTCCGCTTTCGCAACGCTTTTCTTGTCTGTTTCACAGTGTATACTCGTTGCTTTCCCGAGCATGAGAGATCAAGAGAGACGAGCTCATAAAATTTTCATGCATAGCACTAAGCGTTACCCTCTCACGGTACCCAATAGCGAGAGAGTACCGAAAGATCCAGCAGCTGGTGAGACGATCCGTATATACGGGATGTCTGGAAAGTCATGCCTGCGTTGGCGGGCGATAGATCGCGGAGAATTGTCGAAAAATCGGAAATTCATCGACGAGTCCTTGTTTATCAATTATAGAGAGAAAATCAGGTGCACTGCTGCTTTAAGGACTCGAGATATTGAAAAGCAGAGCATCGCTAATGTAAGCAGCGAGTCTCGGAATTTTACGTTCTCCCCGCAGGAGAGAAGGAGAAAAGTTCTTTATTGCCGCATCGTTACCATAAGCATAAGAATGTCAGGAGGAAAATAAGAAATCTCGCTCGAGCGGGTTTCGGAGTAAAGCTTTCCCAATGCTATCTCAAGCGCGGATAGTAAAGCTGTTAGAAAAATCGTTGGGTGACAGGATTTGCATTGAAAATAATGAGAAAAAAGTGCGGCGCGATCGTAAAGACTTTGTACGACGTCGGGACGACGTTGAGGATTAGCATTCCAGATGGAAAAGTTGTATGTGTTCGAATGTCGATAAACGCGTATTTCTTTTTACTGCGGCGAATGGCAAAATGGAGGGAAAAACAATGGATGAATATAAAGAGCGAAAAAAAGAGCTTGCCAACGACTTTTCGTCATTCCGGTTGGGCACAGTGACCGAAGGACTCTCCTTTTTCCGATACAATCCTTCTCGCCCAACTGGCCAAGTGCAGAAGTGTTAGTAGTTGTCGAAGTATACCGCTGCGCGCTACAAAATAGCGCAAACGAGCGTACCCAGGCCAACAATGGACGCGTCAAATGGCGTGTAAAGCTTTTAGCTCGAGTGTGTGCTTCTGTCGTTGGTGCAACCCATTGCCGACCCCTATCTCCTGCTCGGCTGCTGTGCTATTTGCGGATTTTGCGTTTATCGAAGCGGGCGCCACCGCGCGCGCTACCCTTACACGAGAAATCTCTCTTTCACCTTCCTCTTCGTTCCTCTCTCTCTCACTCGCTCCCACTGTAAACACGTGTGTTGATGTGAAGCTGCTTCTAACGGCCGTTACTGAACGACTCTCCAAAGAGTAGAGTAGATCGCCGAACGAGAGTTATGTCGCTACGGCGAGGTGTGGATAATTACATGTAATATTTTCCTGACTTCCGGTTCCGGGCAATCGTTCGATCGCTTTATTCTGAGGAAAAAACGTCCTCAAGCATTTTTCTTTCCCATGCGCCGTTCCCGAGATATTCATAGAGTTGCAGTGGCCAATCCGCCGCGCTTCCCCCTCTCCCGTCTTTTCTCCTCACGGGATTGGTCGCGTACTAATCAATTGATATCTCGCCAACTCTAAATACCCAAAGACTTTTCCGTCCAGCAGAATCCTGCGACCCACTTGTTTTTTAGAATGTTGCGCGCAACTTGCAGCTCACTTTATAGATCGGCATTTCTATGTCACTGATTATTTAATTATCCTCGCATGACGTATTCCCGTTGAGCTTCTAATGAATAACCAATAACCCGAGAGATCGCGTATTCGCAGTTTCGCGGTGTCGGGATATATATCTGCGAATCGCCACTGCGCCCTACGATCCGAGGCTTTAAACATACGTGATTATGGAATTCAAAGCATTGCTTCAATTACACGGATTATTCAATTGGATCATGCATCGAGATGATTCATTCGCTACGTCGTTTCCTTTTGATCATCGACACCACGTCATTCCTCCCAGTTTTGGGAGCCTCCGTTCTAAAATGACGATATTCAGGTTCGCATCGTTACGGAGTGCACCAAAAAACATTTTATTCACTCACCTTTTTTTAAATTTTCCGAATATCGTGATTTTTCTTTGAAATTCAATTTTTCATTCGCAAATAAATGTCACTCATGGACTCTGCGTTTAAATTTTTAGCTCTGCCTCCAAAAAATTGAACAAAATAACAGATTTCGTTGCATTCCGTCGATACGAACTTCAGCATCATCTAAAAATTAAAATTTCAAGACCATTTTTTTACGAAACGACGTTACAACCTCGAGACCTCGTTTCTCTTTCTATTCAATAAAAAATTAGTGTTGGTTGGACATTAGTGTCCTTATTAATTAAGCAGCAAACACCGTTTGTACTTAATAAGACAGCAGCACGGTATGATTTTTTTTTTTTCCATAAACATGTGGTACGATGGACTATCGCTGAAACACGCACATTTCCGTGAGACATGAAAATTGTAACTAACTCATTGTAAGCGTGGCACGAAGCTTGTTGAGCAAACACAAATATAAATTTTATGTCTACAAGTTCTTTTTCCTTTTCTCTCGCTCTCTCTCTCTTTCTCTCTTTAGCCCTGTCGTTCCAAACTCACTGTTTTGTTTTTTTTGTTAACCAACATAACCACAATTTCGTATACACCAGAGTTGTGCGCGTTCGAGCGTACCAGTTAAACGACCCGGTGGTTGGTGCGAAAAACTACCGGGTCTGCAGTTCATGCTTGAGGAAAAATAAGAATGTACGTAACACGCTCCGAGGCATCCTGGGGCGGCTGGTGCAGTGTGTTGGATTCAATAATAGTTGGCGTTCAGCCAAATGTGTATTGCGTCTCTTGTTACAAGAGCATTCATCATTTTCCCCATCTCTGAGACACTATTTCTGCTTAAGACCCGATCTCGACTCAAATAACGAAAAACCAATTTTCTAATAAAATGTTTAAAATGTCTGCTGAATAATAATCGGTCTTGGAAGCAATTTACGGAAACGACTGAATCGTCAATTTTTCATAAGCCCAATTAACCCCTCGAGTGCGTACCTCCGATACGTGCACATTGGGTCAATCTGACCCAAGGCGTTTTTCAGACGTTTTTCGTACAGTAAAGTATTTTATCGATTTAATCGATGTCAGAAAATTGTTGGGGTCAAAATGACCCAGTGTGTACTCGAAGGGTTAAATTTTCTTGTAAACAACGGTCTGTCAGACCCTTCAGTGTCGAAGTTTGGCACCAAAAATTATTGAAGCTCGTTTCTTTTTCGGTCGAAATGGAAATGAACATTTTTTATGATCTTCGTCCAAGGAACACACTCGAATAATTTGGTTTTCTTGTTTTCTCTGTTTACAGGTAAGTTGATGCTTCAGAAAATTTCCATTGACCATCGCGACGACGTTTCCTCAGATCATCAGCATTTCCTTCCCTCGCCCCGCGTTTCTTTGTCTCAAGAAAAACTTGAGGCAGCAGCACCATCGCGCAAATGGTATGTACGTGCGCCATATTTGTGTCTATAGGGATTTACGGTCATGTCAAAGAGAAAGAATAAAGAAATGTGCGGCGCGGGTGAAATTCGGGTGAAAGCTTTTTTCTGCGCCTAAGCACAATGGTTTTTCGAAGCAGGAAAGAAAATACCTTCCTTTGCCTCTTGTTCTGGTACACTCGATGCCAAGCAAAAGGTCTCTCGAAACACGAGGATCCCGAGATCTCGAGGTTGTATCAGTTCCCGATGGAATTCCGGGATGGAGCTCACTCAAACATGCTCAACCATTACGACAGCTCGTCCCACGGTTTTTCACCAACTTCAACGAGCCCCCTCGTTTCTCCTTTCTCATCTTCTTGTTTTTCGCCAAAAGATCGTATTCCAATACTTTGTGCAGACTCCCAACATCCTCACGATTTTCCCTCCAGGCTTTCTCCTTCGTCCTGAAAAATCACCAGTTATTCCAAATTTTCTCTGGACCATCAATTTTCTCTCTTTTTCGTCCAAGTTTTTCAACACAACAGCAAAAAATCTGTTTCTGTTTCGCCGGATTATTTTCTCGACAAACAACATCGCGAGACGTTGGTTTTAGGTGGTCGTTCAAATTTTCCAATTTTCCACGTTGATCTCGAGAAAATGTGTAATTCGCATGATGCAAAATCATTGACTTTTCGTCCGAAGGGAACATTGTTTTTTTTCCTCGTGTAGATTAAAAGCTCCTGATGCATTTTTCCATAAAATTCAGCTGCGTCCCTTTTCAGCTTTTTTCCCTTTTCCTTTCTCCCCTTCAGTTTCCCTCTTCCCTTATATCGCTTTCTTCTCATTTCCTAAACTCTTTTCTACTTTTTTTCATCGTGCTGAGCGAGCTTCGCCCTTGATTGGGCCGGATCTCGTGGAGGATTTGCGGGAGGGTAGAGCAGGAATATTTGAAGAAATACCATGGCAATGCCACTAGCATGAAACTCGCCAGCTTGGTAGCAGCCATCCGGCGGGCGATTGCGTGGAATTTAATTTATCGCTCTCTTATTCTTCCTTTACCTGCGGAGGAGAGGCAGAGTAGTAGAGAGAGCCCGTCAGAGTCAGACGGAAGTGCAGGCTATCAGGATAGAAAAAACGCACAAAACCAATGGAAAAGTAACCTCGCGTCACCGTCAAAATAAAGATTTTTAATCAATTCTCATTCTTCGTATTAAAAAAGTCCTTTTTCAAGCTGCAAACATTTTTTAGCCCTCCGAGTGCATACTGGGTCGTATGCACTGGATCGTTTGGCATTTAATTTTTGTTTTCTTTAAAAAACAAATTCAGGGCCATAAAATATGGAAAATTTACTACAAAAAACGTCTCTACGAAAAACAAACCAAAAAATGCATATTTACTGGAGTACAACGATTTTAAAAATGCCTCGGGTCACATTGACCCAATATGCAAGGAGGTGCGTGCCCTCTGAATACGAAAAAAAGTTTTTTGGGATTTCGTGATTGGGAAATAACTCGGGAAAGTTTCTTGCGACAAGAAAATCGTGTTGGTCGAGGTCAAATGTGAGAAATGTGTGTGAACCCTTTTAGAAAATAGTAAATATAGAGCTCTGCGTGCGAGCATAAGGGTGGACCGATGGAGAGAGGCGCGCTAGGGCGGACTCGAGGATACCTCTGTATAACATCTTCCTGCTTGTATGGAGGATGCTGGCTGGCCAGAAAGGCGAAGGAGGCACGCGCCTGATACTGGGATGAGGTCCAGGGCATGTAGCAAAAGCATGGCGCGTAATTAAAACGAGCTGGTGAGGAATAACCGTGATAAATCCCAGCCTCTCGGACATTTATACTCGAATATAAATGATTTAGCAAAGGGGATAAAAGGAACAAGTTGAAAAGAGTTTTTGGGCGTGACTCTGGACCGAGTACGTATTTTTCGTCAGTCTCGCTCTTGTTCTCTCATTATTCTTCACACACACACACAATCTCGCTCTCTCTTTTCTTTATTATCAACGATTCTTCATCCCAGCTTCCATCTCTGCACTAAATCGATCGCTTTTCTTCGCTCCCTATCGCTCTCTCCCTCTTTCTCTCTCTCTCCTGCTCATGCTTCGCGTCTCGTGTTCGGTCCCTCTCATTGCACTTTTTCTCTCGCTTCGTCTCCATATACTTTTCTCACCAATGGTCGGGTTTTCTTCTTTGGCCAACCCAGATCCAACTTTCGCTGCTGGAAGCTCGAAGAGCTACGAAATTCCACGCGAGTTCACTCACGGCTCGGGCGCGAGAGGTTACTCTCTGAATTCCGCGCTTGAAATTCTTCCTCCGTTCATTGAATCGGAGCTACGTACCAAATCTATATCTTTCCCGGTACATCCATCCTCTCGCCCGAACCATCCTCCCGCACGACGAGAAGGCGCTATACTCTAATTGGCCGCAGTCGTGTCGACAAAACTTTTCTCACTCCTTCCGTAACCAACGGCTCCAGAATACTTTTGCAACTTTAAACATCACTCCCGCCGTTCCATCCTTTTTTTTTCTTCCCGTTGTTTTTTTTTTTCAATACTTTTCGCTACAAAAATTCTTCATCAACCACGGAATTCCGTGAATTGTTTTAACAATGCGGCTATTTTGAGGGTCACTTTAACGACTTTCGTGACCCGAATAAAGACCTTGTCGGTCACTCGTTATTTATTCAATTTTCTTCCGAAATAATCGCTTTTCATATTTCTTCTTTTTTTCTGCTCCCAATCGTTTTTCCTAGATTCGTATATTTCGTTATTTATTTCGAGAGTCTTCCCAAAAACGAATGTTCCCAAAATTAATTGTGGGATTTGTTCTCCTGCTGATGCTTTGACACGATTCGTTTGTCTGCTCCACCGCGCAGCTTCGAGGGAAACAACAGCAGACAAAAGTCGTCGTATCGCGATAATGTTATGCACCCCCGAAGATACAAGTTCTCGTGGAGGAATAAAATTTGTTGTAAAATGTGGAAAATTATTATGAGATTCTAATGTCGTTGGAAGCTGCGCAGAGGGAAAGGCACGCGGGGATTTAAGGGTATATATTTGAGAGGGTGGCAAGGGATGTAAATTCTCGAACGCTAACAGGTTCTGTCGGTGCTGGCGAGAGATTTTTTGTACGGGGTTTAAAAAAAAAGGGAAAGCAGCAGGACGCGAAGGGTGTGCGGCGAGGCAAAAAGCTCAGGCATAACCGTTTATAACCGCGAGGCGTATAACTTGTTAAATTTTCTTTCGAATTACGGCTTATAGGCCAGTTTACCAGGACTTTAAATTCATGACGTCATTTCCCCGTAGAACCCCTTGCGGGCCACTTTTTTTTTATCGCATCAGTTACAGGACGATCGTTCTGACAAACCGGTGGTCGCCTCCGTTTCCCGCACACTTTCTGCCCCCTTGTCAATGAGATTTTTCCTCCCCCTCCCCCCACAAAAACGTCAAACATTTCCGCATACTCTATTTTTATACGCGTTTATATTTTCTCCTTGACACTCGTAAAAAAAACCTTTCGGTATATCTGGAGCAACCACTGCCTCGGGCACTGCTTGCAAAACCAGCAGCTTGACTAACGCGTTTCGTCAAATTCACTTGGAACTTGAAAAAATAATAAAAATTCTTGCCTCCAACAAAAAAGTTGCAAAAAATATTGAACAAAAGTTCAATTTCTTTTTTGGGCGAATGGGTATTTTGAAAAATTCGATAACGCTTTCCAGAATCGTGCCTCCGAGCAGGCTCCTTAATTATTCGAGAGCGAATTTCAATTTTTTCGATAATTTCTCATGGAAAATGCAGCGAACGTAAAATTAGATTTATCGCGATTTTCTATAAGCGAGAGCGAACGAAGACGACGCGAAGAATATGTTAAGTTGGTTATCGATCAGAATGTGACTGTCGAACGATAGAAAAGAGTCAGAGCATTGCTCAACAATAAAAGGGAGTGAAAAGGAGAGAAAAAACGTCGCTCGAGTGTACGAAATCCAGAGCCCTTTGGAAATTGGATTTCCTCGCTAGCTGCAGCCTCCCGCATGCGACGGTACTTACCCGAGATCTTTTCATAGCTTGACGTCTAGAGAAACCAATGCCGCACCTTCCGAAGATACCTCCATCGAAAGTACCGAAAAAATCGTGCCACCAGGAAATGAAGCGAACATAACGCCAAAACCTTTTTTTCCCCCGCACGGTTCCCCAAATCTCGTTATTGAATCTCAATCACATCGGCCCCTTTTCATCGATTCGCTATTTTTCGACCATCTCCCATAATCCTGACATTACGTTCGACTCCCTTAACCAAATAATTCACTGATCATTACGAATTCTCGTGCAGAATTTTCGGATTTGAAAAAGGGAGAAAAAGGCAAAAGGAAAGCTGGCAAAAAAAATGGAAATTCACGAAGTTAAAAATTTCAAAGATCCAAAAAAAAAGGAACAAAAAATCGGGAAACACGTCACAGACGAAGAAAAGATATATTTATTTTAAATAACCATATGTACATATTCACTTTGCCCTGTACAAAAAAATCCTAATTACGAGAGTTGTTCGTAATTCTTGACTATAAAATAAACATTATAATTAATAATCGACATTCTGGCTATTTCGTCAACATTAACCGATAGTTTTTTTACATTTTATGTGCAGGGTATACGAAACATTAAAATAATATTAACGCGGCTAAGAGAAACGTTTGTTTCGAATTAAATTTGACAAAAATTTTCTGGAAAATATAAATTTCTATCGAGAAATAAAAATCTTGCGTGTGTGTCTTTACTGAGGAAATTTTTCCTCTACTTTTTCGGAGTTTCTTTTCGAGTCAACTTACACTGCCGCGTCGCCTTGAACTTTCGAGATTCAACGACCGGCGAGACAAGTTTGCAAAATTAAACAGCAACGCAGAGTCTTGAGTTTTGATACAAAAATATGAAAGTGTTGCGTGAATTTTGAAAATGTTGCTTTCTGGACTCGTGGACCATTGAATCTCGTTCATTTTACTTAAAGCCATTAACCAAAGCTTTGCCATCGGAGGCGAGAGTGTCGTAATGATCCTCGCAATATCAGAAAATTCTCAATTACTGCGCGATCGACGTTTCTAATAATTTCTGTTTGTGTTTTTTTCTTTCAATGGATTTTCAATGGAAATTCTATTTTTCTATTTTCACCGAGATCCAGGGACGATAGAAATGTACATTTTCGTGCGCCTTAATTATCGCGCAGACAATTAGATTGAGCAACGTGTCGTTAAAAAAAACAATGTGAAATATTTTCGAGGACGTTTGAAATGGAGTTCAAGGCCGAGGAATTGTTTTTCGTTTATAATTAAAACACGAGGTCGCGCGTGTCGAGGAAAAAAGATTTTCGTTTGGTAGTTTTCTTGTTTTCGTTGACAGAGGCGCAACGTTTTGGGATGAAAAAAAAATCTGCGGGAAAAAAAAGTAACGAGATTTGGAGTCGAGCGTTGCGCGGCATCGATTAATGATGAGCGTGATATCGACGTCCCCAGAGACTGTTTGTTCCGTCACCTTTGGTGACACTGAGATTGGCGATGGTATCCTTCCTCGGAGTCCGGAGGTTGTACGCGAGACCTAGCAAGGCCATGACCTCGATAAAAGCTGTCGTAGGATTGAGCCCGTAAGCTCCGAGTTCCGCTGCTTTGTAGTCCCATGGGAATGAGTGATGATAGTTGTGCCAACCCTCGCCAAGAGTGAAGAACGCGACAGTAGGATTTTCCGTCGGTTTTACTTTTCTGTTGGTACAAAAACGAGCCTCATGTTATTTCGGTATTTGTTTCACATTCTCATCCGATTCCAACCTGTTGAAATCGTTTTTGCTCTTCGCTATTCAGCAAATATCGTACGCGCTATTAAATCCGCCATTGATTACGAATCGGAAGTTCATCGCGATCGTTTTATCGACAGGGATTCCAATTTCTTAATAGAATAGGTCCAACAGTGAAATTTATGAAATTCACCAAGTTTGCCTCATTTTCAAGGACATTCGATACACGTCCTTGAAGTCCGGCAGAGTAGCAACTTGCTTTCTGGAGTAAAGTACTTGGTTACCGTACGAAGGTAGTTGCGGAGGTTGAGTGTGCACGGAAATGGGTGGTCGAGTCAATTAGGTAGCTACGGGTTTGTATATACTTGGAAAAGGGACATTCGTGGAGGTAATTTGGACAACGGACCAAGCACCAATGTAGCCAGGGCTGCTACCTATTGAGGGGATCCTGAGGGGAGAAGGAACTGAAGAGAGAGAGAGAGAGAAAGAGAGAAGGTGAATGGACGCAGATCCCTTAGAGCCAAAGCACGTACCTGTTGTACGGGCGATTGCCCCACATGTGGGCGAAACTGTTGACGAGAAAGGTAGCGTTGAGCAACCACACGTACCGGATGATCACCGCGTGAATGCTGATGTACCAGGACTCACCCCACAGATAAACGGGTAACGCCGTTGGCAGTACGAAGCACAGGAATAGCATTATGGGTGTGTAGTATCTGCAACACACAAGCCTCCTAGTAATGTCGCCTATAACATCAGAGTTCCTGCTGAATCCTTGAAACTCATGAACCTTTTTTGCTATAAAGTTTCATCAGATCCACGCACTTCAGAATTTCCTTCTTGACGATGCGAATGCACTCCTGGCTGTCAATCATGAAAAGAGTATGAAAATAAGTTTCCAGCACTTACTTGTCCGCGAAACGAACCACCGGATCAGCCTCAATGTCACTCATGTCCACCTTCTGCCCGTATTTCTTGACGGCTGGATGACGACGCATCATCAGCCAACCAACGTGAGAAAAGAAGAATCCTCTGTTAGCGTCATGGGGGTCAGCCGCGGTCTCGGTAAATCTGTGATGAGTTCTGTGATCCCTGATCCATTTGTACAGGCACGTCTGTAACGTCAAAATCAGATGCCGAAAGATTAAACACACGATCCCGTATAGTTATCTTGAAATTTTCATACATTTGTGCATTTCATAATGGAGAAGTCATCGAATTGTTTGCCAGTTGAAAAAACAGACATTTTATTAAATAAACTCGGTTGAACATGATCCAGAGTTGAATGTTCCACTTTTGCTGGTTCAACTAGTGACAAATTTTGAGTTCGCACATCACTTGGTGGTTATCCGAGGAGGAAGCATTGATATTCTCTCCTTGTAATACGAAGGAAAGAAAGAGCTAGAGAGAGAGAGAGAGAGAGAGAGAAAGAGGGGNNGGGGGGGGGGGTGACTCGAGGATCCTCCATCCTGGACGATCAAACTTTCCGGTTGATTGGGAGAATTCCCAGCCTGCGGTTTCCCTCTGTCGCTCTTCATAAGAGAGAGCGTGTGATACGATTCGCTTGCTCACTATACCGATTCGACTCAACTCCGCCGGATTGATCTCTACAAACTTTGTTTTCTCAACATTGACTAAACATAGTTGTTGGCTTCGCTTCCTCGTGTCTTTTCCTTCCATCACTCGCTGATCGAATTCGTGTATTTCACCGTTTCCTGACCCACTTCCAGACTCAAACTCAATGACGATGATTTCATTTATAATCTTATTCTCCCGATTCTCTCGCGAGGAACCACTAATGACGTTGCATTAGTAATGATCCACAGTCTGCCGAATATGTGCTGCTCGAACATGCTTAAGATATTTACTCGGAATTCGTTATTGAGGCTCCCAATTAGGAAGCTAATTGGCTAACTTTGATTGGAGCTTCGGATCCGAACAGAAGGCAATTTCTTGGTAGAGTTGATCATCCACCATGTGGATTCGACTTCAGCTCCATAGATAGTCAGTTGAATAAGCAAAACGTCTCCGACATTGCGAAATCCTTCAACTTTCGTAATGTTTATGTTTTTCATTTGCATAATTATTCATTTCATAGTTACTGCATGCATCGTCGAGTTTTATTAATGAAGGAAACGCGAGATGACGCTCGGCATTTTGTCGCTGCTCGCAACTTTGAGAGCTCAAAAAAACTGATCGAATGACGTAGTTCGCGGTTAATAATATCGGGAATTCGGTATTCGAGTTCGTGCTCGTTCACATTGGTATTCAGACGGGAAGTGCAGCCGGAGACATGCAGTGACATTTACCATGCCACTTGGCTCGTCTCCGGGATGTTACCGTGAGTCCAATAAAGTCCGCAAGTGCATTTACTGACTTTCTGAGAAGCGCGCGTGCTAAGAAAACCTACGAGAGTATTTCTCCGCGGAGAAAACGTCCGTCAAGAAAAGCAAATACACGTTATTGCTGCGGTGACGAATCTTACATTCATGAGGATGTGCAAACGTGCATGTAAAGTTGTCAACGGTATAAAACTGATGGAGAGTAGTCTGTTTGTTTTAGTTGGAAAAAACTAGAAAGAAAAGTTCTCTAGCAGTTCGTGATCCGATGAAGCGTTGGCGAGATATTCACAAAAATTGACGACAGCCAATCGCCAGCGTTTCCCCCACTCGACGACTATCATCACCGGACAACAGGATTGGCCGATACTCAATTATTACAATATCTCGTGAACGGTGCATCGGAACGAAAAGCGCCCAAGGACTTTTCTCCTCAGAATTTCACGATCTACGTAACTTGCCGGTCAGAATCCCAAGTTTTGGTACATGCTGTACAAATAATTTGCATATCACGCATAGAACGTAAAAACGCTGGGTTGTCAGGTCGGTTTTATCCAACTATCGATATTTGCATGATAAAACACATATAGGAACGGTACGGCAGCCTGGGGTTTAGATGTCTCGCCAAAAAGGAGGATATAAGAGGGAGAGAGAGACTCGGAGAGGCGATCGATAGACAGGGTACGTGGCTCGACGTTGAGCGGGCGTTGTTGGAGCCTCGAGAATGTATCGGTAAGCAATTCCATGGGGAATCGCGACTGGTTCGCTTCCCATGTATACATCCTACTGACGGTGCGATCGCTTGCTTTTTTTGGTCGTTGAAGAGAATAATAGATTCGTAGGTATCGTGACTTCATTTACGCGAGCGTCTCCCATTTTGAATGGAAGATTTCATCGATCGATATTTTCCATTTGCAACGGCGTCTTTATGAAAATAAAAACATGTTTCTCAATTACTTCGATAGTTGTCTCAATTTCAAACGCATCTCCCAAGTCTCTGCCACTTTTCCACATCAAAAAAATCATTTAGAAATCACGAAATCATTTGAACTCGGAATTTTGCTTTTCGATCCCCTAATCATCTCGGAAATAATTCAAAATAGAGTGTAATATCCCACCGGCGTTTATTTGCTCGAAACGATATAACTTGCAAGGAGATGCAAGGTCGATTGGTTAGGGGTAAAGCTCACCGTCATAGAAGCAATATATGCTTGGCTAGGTTAACCCAGTCTGGCACGCTGGGAGAGTAAACTTTGCTTATCTCCACGAGATTCGTACCCTGCGGAATACATCCTGGCTGTCGCGCGTTGGGCGCTTCGATCTACCTCTCTCCGTCTTTATCGTTGCATGGCTCTTCCCTGACGTACAAATTGTACATATCGGTTGAGCACAGCGTGGATTGGCTGTAAGATCATACACCAAGTTTACTTTGCTGCTGCTGCAATCTAAGGCGACCTTCTATAATGACAAGCTGGATATCGGATTTTCTATGTCGGAGCGATTAGACTAATTGGAATTTGAAAACTTGCAATTTTTCTTTTTCGTTATATTCCAACGATGCAAAGACGCAGCACATTTCTTCTTGGCGAAGAAAATCAAAATGGACGATTCGGCACACGGGCAAAGAGTAATTCAGCCGGAAAATTGAGATCTTGTATAGGCGATTGAACTAGAGGGCGCTCGAGACGATTTCTCAACTGGATATTGCCACCGCAGTGAAGCGAACAGAGCTGACTGGTTGCAGGCCATTATACTCGGAGCTTGCAGTTTATACAGCATGGATAATGTACCTCGACGTATATAGGAGAGTGCCCACTGTTTTCGGACTGTTTTCTATTTTCCGAATAAGAATAGCATCTATGCCGTAGCACTAAGAATTGCTGCTGCCTGCGAATATCCTCGAGAAAAACGCTGACTCTTGCCGCTCCTGGTACATGTGTGCAGAAAACAGCTTCGTCGTAGGATAACGTTCGAATGAGTATAACAAAAAAGCCAAAACAATGGATAAAGATCCGTACGAA